>LYUA01005101.1:9477-21255 GCA_002093875.1 Calopteryx splendens | reverse complement strand
GGACTACCACGTCCCTTCGAGAATTGTATATTAAGTTGTATTTCCATCCTAAATGAAAATAGAATTACACGCTTACTATCGAAAAACTACACGAAGGTCGTGTAGTTTTTCGATAGTCAACTTTATTCATGTAAATATAGCTCTTACATACATTGGCATCAGTTTGTGTCATGATTTTACATTCACATTTTACATTCGTTTTCCGATTGCCCCACCGAACATTTTTTTAAATTAATTATAACTAAATTAATCAACCAGAAAGTCGATATGGTAGGTGAGAGTAAACTTCGCTCAATCTTAAGCCCAACGGCGTTTGAAATTCACACATCAGGTAGGGGTGCCAATTCCTTTCCCTATACCACCTGTGACATCCCAGGATGACTTGGAACCCAAAGAAACGCACAGCTTTTGGTGAAGCTGAAGGTGCCCAGAGGCGTCACCTAAAATATAACCCGGGTCCTCCGGTCAGTAGCCCAGCGCTCAATGCACTGAACTACCACGCCCCATAAATTAGTTATATTAAAAATTTTTAATTTGATTATTATTAACATGGTGTTAAATTTGAGTCTACTAGCGATTAGAATTGCTGTCATGGAAAACTGATGCCTTATTTTTTAGTATTTAACATTGGTATACATCTAAATTTTAGATTAAAAAAAGGTCAATTATAATTTTTATTTATTAAAGGTATAACTTTGCAAAACTATGAAGATAGAATCCTCTTAGTGGTAGTCATTCTTTTCATTTACAAAAAAAATGTTATGGAAATATTATTCCTCCTGTTGACTATAGAGAGAAATATTTTTTATTCTGATCTTCAAATGGTTCGATTAAGTCCACACCACTGATATATAACAAAACGCAGTATCGTATAATCTTTAACATACCTTTGGCACAGTGATTTATTTGACATACAATTCGAATTTAAACCGTGGGATAGATAGTTTGACGGACGAAGTCACTCTCATTTCTACCGAAGACGACACTAACTCTATTTTTTAATCTGAAGGATACTTGCACTGACAGAGTGAACTAAAATTTATAATCTACATGAGTTTTACAGCGAAATAAAAATCTGTTCATAGGCTAAAGAATCTAGGCCTTCTCGGAAGTGACAGTTAAACAATTTTCTTACGAATTTATTCTATGGAATCCTTACTGGAATGTCATCTATGATCATCATAGGAGAAGATTTTAGCAGTGCCAGTTGCAAAAATGTATAATTTTGAAATACGGTGCACAATTACAAACTATGTTTAACGTGTGTGGTATATTCAAGTGCTAGGCTATTTGAAAGCCCTAGCACTTATTCATGCACTTTATTAAATCATTTCATTTCGCTCGACTCCAAAAGTGCCATCAAACATGACAGAGACTTAAAATACGTGATAGATATGGGTGGTCTCAGGCATCACTTTGAGGAAGCGATTCATACTGAGGTAGAATCACTTGGTTTTATCCACATTAACTTTATTGCATATGACCTAGGTTTCGACTTCGACAGAAGTTTTGAGGCTCAATTATTGTTTTACATTTTCACTTATACTATAATTAAGAGCGATTATGCAACTAAATAGTCTTAAAGATATTGAATCCCAGTATTTTTTATTGGCCAGTGCATCAGAAATTTTCATACTTCATCTATGACAAATATGTTAGAGTACAATAATTAGAATCTGTTTCCTCAGACACGGTAGTTTTGATCAAAAAAGAAGAAGTGACATTTGTTAGTTCCACGGATGTGCGTTAATCAACCGGTCATCTTTTCGAAAAAAAATGTTTCCGTTCCCATCAATTGAATGTCTATGTATATTTACTGACACGATTTTAGCCTTCACATGAAACCTTTTTTCCAGTGTCACAGTTTTGGTAAATTTTTCACAACTGTATCATTAGGTTTCACATTACATTTACTGACCTGTGATTTTCCAATCAATATCATCAACCTTACCCTCCAAGCAGTGGCCTATTGGTCATTCCACTCAGCATTAAAGTAGCTTGCTTCATCGATTTCTGCTGTGGTAATTATGTGTATTTCAGGTAGATTTCATTTTAGTTCTACTTTACTGTAACACCTCTCTTACCCCTGCTACATCATGATGGATTCCTCCCAATCTAATGATGTTAAATAAAATATGAAGGGACTTCAAGGGCGAATATATCCGGATATCGATATAGCCCAGCGAAAAATGAGCCGTACCTATCAACCGAGAACAAGATTACATATCTCACGATCCATTTAAGGTAGCGTCTAAAATGATTAGGAAATAATGTAACTTGATAATACTAGCACCTATATAAATATGTCTTTAATGTACCTATCATTAATCATAATTAAGAATTACTGAGTTATCTGTATAATAATTATCTATCAGCCAAAATAACATCAAAAAAACACACTCTTTTATCTCTTCTAAATAAATTTTGTAATACGTTTGCACAAAAGGCATATTTAAAACAAAGAAATAGTGTTTCTCTGTACATGGGTTGCAATATTATTGCTGTTATAGCCGTCTGAAAAGAACTGAAAACGCTGAAAGCGGAGGAAATCGTTGTTCAGTAATATAGCATTGCTGTTTTTTTGCCCATTGTTTCTCATCCTATGTTTACCTATATAGTATCTATGGAGGTATTTACCAAAATTCTTCCCAAGTAATTGTTCATTACTACTCGTTTTTCTGAAAGGTTAATCATTCGCGATTATATTCCCATTGCTTATCTCTGAACACCCTGTCAAACACCTAACTGTGGCATGCATAAAAAAGCCTTAAACTCTTTGAATGTTTGTAATACTTAGATGTGAGGCTTTTTAAATACCATTTTCAGTGATTCGTGATGCATACAGAACTTCCTAGGCAGTATAAGTTTTATGTTTCGATCCAATTAGCCAATCGATTTCGATCCAATTTCGATATGTTGGCAATGTCGAAGGCGAATAATAAATTTTTCACTGGGTATGGTCATTATTAAAGTACTTTAACTACTAGTTATACATTCATTATCTTCTAATCCAAAGTTAGCTATAATGATATTTCCATAAAAAATTGATGGTCGAAACTACGAAGGAGGGTAATTATGGAATGCTATGAATGAAATATCTTTGATCATCCCCAAGTCAATTTCAAAAGAACTGTAGTTTGAGTAGGTGTTTGAAGGATTCGAAGAATATGTAGGTACCTGATCCGAATGCATTGCTAGTGCTCTCATTACTCTCACGACTGAATATTGCGCTTGGCAACCTCATCGTTTAACTCGTCCTTACCACTCCTGGCACCTTTGCCTCCCCTTCGCCTCTAATTTCCTATAACCGTTCATCTACCGTATGCACCCATTTCTACGCCCATTCTCAATGCGCCTTTGGTCCGCTCATCCACCACGTACGCCTCGATCCCAACTCTTCCTTACATCCGAGAAGGATAATTCATTCTGCGGAACTGGGACGACGACCTTTTCAATTTCCTGCCTTCGTCTCCACTCCCTCTCCTCCTTTAAACCCCTTCCAACGCCCACTACTTTCATTGTTCGACCCCCCCCACCTACCCCCCTGAAATTCCCTTTGAAATCGTTCAATCCTCCGGCATCCAACCGCCCCTCCTCCTCCACTGAGTCTGCCGTTCTCTGTTTTCCATGGATTTAAAACAAGTCGTTCGATATCTTCCTTCGACTGTTTGAGAGTAGTTGTCCGGGGTGTGGGAGTGGTGTTGGGGAGGGTTGCGGGAACCGATGACTCCGCCATTTGACTCCACTATGCTAGGGAGCAATCGCGCAACTGACAATGAGACGGTGCAAAGGATGATTTTTTAAGTCTCTTTCCCCGTTCAATTTTCTCTTTTCACCCTACCCCTCACTCTTCCCCGCTGTGAATCCTTTAACGTTACGAGAGTTATGCCAAATACAAGATTTGTTCAAAATGATTGGACCGGTGAAATGGAATTTGTGGGCGAAATAAAATACTAATGTGATTATAATCAACACCATGCGCTTGGATTCATTCAACCGCGAAAATAATTGCATGAATGGAAACCTCAGCTCGAAAAAATAATTTAACTCTAAATGACCTCAGGTATTCTCCTATTTTCAACCGAATCTGTTGGTGCAATTAGCACCTACATATTGTCCATTGTGTTAGTTATTCTGATATTTCGTTTCTTACCCTGTTTCTTTAAATATGTCTATGTCTACGCCTACTTTTCCCATGTATTTATCTTCCTCAACGTATCTGGGTTGTATATTAGGTCCATATTTGGTAGAATTAACTTAATTTTATGTTAGTTTCCAAAAACTTAATACCTCAGAAGTTGACGATTTATGGATATCATGAAAACTTCTGGGGTGGTGGGTTTGTACAAAAAATTATGTTTCCTTCTTAGGTCAGGGAATTGCAATATGTATATTTTTTCATGGTTCATCTCTCACCCACCAATTTTACCAAATAAAGGTAAACAAATTTACCAAATTCGTTAAAGTCTAAAGATAAATTAATGGATGATGGCTAAAATATTATTACTTGAAGTCCTCTTAACCCCTCGTAAGCAAAGAGTTGTATTTTATACCCTGAAATTTTGTTCTTTCAAGGCTGTTGAAGACCTTCCTTCAATTCATTGAAATATAGAGCCTCTCCGTATGTCACTGATATTTGAGACTTTTTAAGTACTCAAATATCAGTGACAGTGTGTATTTCTGAGCACAGTATCGTTAAGGTTTTCTAGATATGATCCACTGGGTGACTGAGTGATGGATGACAGACCTGATAGCAATAATAATTATTATAATTATAAAATGTCTGTATGGGGAATAAATGAAGGCTATAATCGTCCCTTTTGCCACATAGCCCTTTAAATATACATATAATAAAAGAAATATCGATTTAAGGTTATTATTGTACCACGTTAAATATTTCGCCTGCACTACATAAAACTACCTAAATTCTCGTGGTATATGGGGATGGGAAAAACCTATGGCTCCTTTTGTCTATTTCTCGTTTCTCTCCGGGTTGAAAATTTAATGAATCTCTTTGAACTCTATATCCATATGCGGGTCTCGTATTCGGACATATAATGGGTAAGAAATCGATTATCAAGAATCGTCACGTAGAAATAAATGAGTCCGTCGTTTTGATGACGTGGCAGTCAAGCCGTGTGACGGAAAAGATATATCTCGGGTTGAAATCTTAAAATATTTTGCGCTGAAGCGAAAAGTTTTATTTTTTATTCCAAAGCTATAGTAAAGAAATGATAATCTCTTCATTTTAAGTGACCGTAATTATGGCCACGAAGTTTGGGATTGATATCTTAAACATGAAAGGGCATATTGATTTATTTCATAACCATAGGTCAGTGGCTGAGCTGTGCACATTCCACCCCCTACCCCCCCCTCACATCGCGTGAATTCTTCCAATATTCAATTGATAAGTAAGTTGGTGGCCACATGTTAAAAATAGAATTCTCAACATATCATAAATCAACGCTTAACGTTTTACATTTTTTTCTCTTTTAAAGAGGGAATTAACCACCACAGCAGACGGTAGTCTATTCTGCTGTATATTTTAGTGTAATTCATTGAATTCTTATTTCCTTAGTGGAACGCTAACATTCAATGGCCATTGAAGACCTAATAAAGCATGTCATTTAATTATTTGTCAACTTTTTAATATTTAAACTCATTGTTAATAATATCGCAGATTTAATAACATTCTCAAACTATGTTAAGAAACGAGCCAACGACCTCTAATCATTCCCAGGGGCATGCAATAATTGATTAAGTTATCACCATTGATCAAATGCCACTTTCAAAATCATAGTTTTTGACCGTAATTAAAGGAAGCGGATGCGTTTTAAAGTTTATTTACATTATCAACCATGATTTATAACCACGTCTTTTGTGAAGAATGGTGGGTATTCAGAGAGAGATAGAGAGAGGGAGAGAGAGGAGGCTGGGTGCCGTGCCTTTTAGGAAAGAATACCCGCTAAGTATATTATTTTTGTTTTACGCATGTGTGTCGCAGTAATTTATTTTTGTCCCAGCATAGCTTTAGAAAACTATGCGATGTTATGTACTTCCTACTAAGATCGGAATCAGGATTAATCCTACAAGATGGAACAACTAAAAATTGTCCTTTTCATAAAGTTCAGCCAATTCACCATAAACTGTGGTTCTGAAATCCATTGATGTCCTTTAGCCTTTTCATTTTGATTTCTTTTTTCTGAGAAATATGTAAATGTTCTTCCTCCACTTGACTTATTCATGCAAAGAAAGTTTTTCATCTCGGAAAATTTTGCTTTCATTTTTTTTTAAGTTGTCAATTATTTGCCATGAAAAGATAATTTTGTATCGCATATTTCATACTCTGTGTATTTTAATTTTTAAAAATTTAATGTTCACTGACGCAACGACATTAAGGATTTGTTTGGATTAATTGGATTTGTTTGTTATGTTAACTTCGTTGACTGTTTGGCACGTTGGCAGGGATAGTTTTTGGTCCAGAGTTAGAGATTAAGGACTGAAGTCTAGTTTATATTCAGGATTCATGCCTGAAATGATAGTAATGTTATATTAGTGATAATTCAAATTAATATTAAAATAATGGTCACGGAAAATATTAAAAATTTGACTATTTCCTCTTGGTTAACATTGTCACGAATAAACAATGGGAGTACTTCGTTAATGTTCCATTTTCAACGGAAGGGGATATAAATAATGAAGCTTCATTCCGCAGCAAATATTTTTAAAACTATTTCGGCCAATTTAATATCCATAGTAATTTATATTCACGTTAGTGCATGAGAATCCACTTAAAAATAAAACATATCCACTTAAAAATAAAACATATAAAAATAAAACATATTAACATATTTAGTTACGCCTGAGACAGTATCTCAAAACATATTTTGTTTAATTATATTTTTTTCCTGGTATTTATTTCATTCTTAGAGTAAGTACGTATTTATACAGACGATAATAATCAGTACCGAAAAGGACAGTATATATTGCCTTCCCTCCTGACCTCGTTTTGAAGTTTCATTTCAACGTAAAATAATATGATATGTGTCAACGGTTATCCTCAAATTTAATCTGCAGGAATACTTTCTTATTACATAAAAGTAAAAATAAAACGTTTACGATAGTAGCAGAGAGCGCTTGTCTGATGTTTGATATTTCAGTGAACTTAATTCATATAGCTCTGGCCTGAATAATTAAGTCAAGAAATTCCTTTCAATCTAGCGATTTTACGATCTTTTGATTAATTTTTAATGTAGCGAAGTAATTTACCATTATCAATACCAATGTCTCTTACCAGAAATGGTCATTGAAAAATACAGTTACAACTAAAAGAAAAGGAGTTCCTTGACACACGTTCACCTTGGAATCAGCCTGCGACACAATTGGACATAAAGGCTAAAGACTAGTGAAGCAATTTAGTCAACTATGTAATTTCACCGTAAAGAGCAGGTATCATACTATCCGTGGGGATGATAATATACATACTTTAAGCATTCTTAAACACATATTCACAATGATAACAACACACTTAAAATAATCTATCATTCATCACTCAATTCAGCATTCAAATGGATCTAAAGGTATGTGTATATCCTTCTTCCTCTATATCTTATGAATTTTATTGGGAGAACATACGAAGAAATATACACCTACGTACTCGAAGATATTTCAATTTGTTCTGCGGATTAATTGAACTACTTGTGAGTTACCATGACACAGGACCTTACTTGATAAAAAACCACAAAAGTAATGCATGCGGAGTAACCCTGAAAAAGTTGGTATTTGTGTAGCACATAGTAAGAAAACATGTGGATGAAAAAGTTAAACAGATATGCTCTTTCTCGTTAGTTAGATCGTGCATAGAATATGCGACGAGTTTATCGACCAATTAAAATGATTCATGAATTAAGAGAATTAAATAGGAAATCAGCCTGGTTTGCTAAGAAACTGCTCTTTTGAGAGTACTCAGCGAGTCACGCAAAATTTGTGATTTTAGATGGGAATCATTATGGAATCGAAGACTCAATGCTAGATTTAGCTTATTACTTATGTGGCAATGTGCGCAAAACAACCCGCACATAAGATCTTCAAGTCGGATATTTGCGATAAAATGAGAGAAATAGCCCGTCGAAACGGTGGATTCAAGCATTCGTTTTTCCTCGTACGTGACTACAATACAAGGGAAGGAATACGATTTATAAACTACAATGCAATGAACTACACTCTTCCCTGCATGATAAACTTTTTTTCAACAGTTGGGGTCTATACTCCTTTCCACACGTCCTTGCGAAGGCTTGCGTGGTATTTTTTGCGCGTGTATGTTTGTTAATTTTATGCTGACATGTTTATTCTAATTAATAGAATAAATCACTATTGGTTTTCCTTTCAGCATATTTTTAATTTATTTATATCTCATTACTTCAGCATTAAATTATTACTTTATAGTCATAGTTTTATCCACCAAAGACTTTCATCACCATTCATAACACTAAAGTTAAAATTTAAAGGAAATAAAAAATAATTCCGTCATTACTTTTATTCAGATATCATTTTGCTCTTTCTATAAATTGGATGTACTATTTCAGAAATTGAGTTATGGCGATCTTATGAGCACCATACGAGTATATAGTGCCAATACTATAATGTCATTACTCATAATACGTTATATTCTATGGTAACAATTTGAAATATTACATTTAAAATTAATTATTTTATTTACTTTAAAGAATATTTTGCAAACTATGCGCTTCACTACAGGCTCTTTCGACGTGGTGAATGCAAAGTGGTCGTGATGCCTTGGCTGTTAGTATAGAGATTTTAAGGTTTGTATATTAGTACCTTTACAAGAGTAAATTTAAGCCTCCTGTGCATAGATGCCCAAATCTATCATCCAAATCAGAATTATCCGTATAACAGAGTGCCGATCATTTAGGTTTCTACTGGTAGCAACCGCGTTTGGTTCTACGAACCTTTATCCTCAAATTATTTGTAAATACCTAGTCTCAAGATTATCCTTAAACTAACTCTTGAATTATTTGTTTTATATATTTATTCGGTTCTAAATAATATACCTCTAAAAAAAATTTTAATAATTAAAATACATACCTAACGTATACATCTCCTTTCACCCAAAAGGGTGATCACCCAAAAGGGTGAACCTCCAAACCTGGGGGCTACGTTGCCTCAAAAGTTCTCCGTATACGGGTGTAGAGAATCTCCCGGAAATCTCAGTGCACTGAAAGCATTTCGCCGGATTTCGCCGTCACGAAAGGATTAATAGCAGTTTACTACTGCGATCGCATGTTTCGTGTCTTAGGTGTAATTCGAAATGCCACCCCTCCCGTTTCCCCGTTTTCACAGTTGGCACTTTCCATATCATCTCAATAGGTGCCCACCAAAACATCATTCTTCTAGACTCACCTCCAACATATTTCCTTTTCACATCTCAAGTGCTACACTATTCAATTTATTTTCCAATTAGACCAACATATTCTCCTCAACTTGTTCAGTAATCACAACTCAGAAGCATCCACTCTCTTAATATACCTCTTAATATACCTCTTAATATACCTCTCTTAATATACCTCTGTGTCTACTTTACACTTCAGAGAGTTATAATGCATTAATTTTCTTTGTCTTTATTCAGCGTCATAACTCAGAAATTCAAGATACACATAGGTAAACTGGCAAATTACACTGACTTAAAAACAAATGCATTTTATCCTTCAAGTTAGACTACCCAACTTACATACTTTTTCTTTGCTTTACTCCTCTAAGTCTCTTAGAATTGAGTTCTGTTTTCCATTTCCATTTTCATAAGAAAATATTTATGTCACCATAATGTAATATAGTATGGCTTAAAAAGGTGATTTTCGAATGGGTCCTAAATAGTACGCAAATTCGTTCTCACTATCAAGAAATATTGTCTTGTAAAAGAAGTGTGAAAAATGCCACGACAGTATCTATAATGGAGTCACCTGTGAGCTGTGCATGCATATGAGAAAATATCACAATGTAAAAATCATTCGCCCAAAATTTGCAGTGTATGTGTAGTGCAAAGGATGAGTAGCATTATTGGCTAAAGCATTCGGCTGGAAGTTGCGGGAACCGGGTTCGATTCCCGGTTCAGGAGAATGATTTTTAAAGATACTCGGAGTAAGCTTTTGCGAACCAACCGCTGTTGCATATACATATGGGAAAAATTCAAGATCTAAAAAAATCATTCGCCTGAACCGGGACACGAACCCGGATCGCGAATCATTGTGAATTTTTTGCGAGTGATTTTTACATTGTAAATTTTTAGCAAGCGTTGGCTAGAATAATTAAATACCATTCGAATCATAAAAAAATATATCTCTTTGAACATAAAACGGTTTTCGATGGTCCACTTCGTGGAGGATTGGTTTAAGTGGCTCTCCGTTTCTTTAGCAAACGTATCTATCCATAGTTCATTGTCGATTCCATCAGAGGAGCACCGAAGATACAGATGTGTAAGATGGAATTTGTGACGTGAGCGCTGGCGTGCCCGTTGGCAGATTCGCAATACGATGCATTTAAATTTCCGCTATAGACTTGAGGAAATTAGGAAAGGGACGCTTTGGCCCGCGCGGATCTGACATGCGGTTTTTCTCCGAAAGGGTGACGTTGGAATCGAACGGATGACAATAAAGAAAAACATGTTCAAATTGATTGGAATTGGAAATGGGAGAGTGGGGCAGGTAAGGAGAAACGGTGTGAAGGTAGGTAGTGGCCTAAGTACTCGTCTCGTGTAAAGCCCAACCCCTCAGTAACTCCCTCCCGACTAACCGTGGGGTGGCAGCCCCGTAAGCCAACGAACTCCCCAACCGTGCGGTCTCCCGCTCACATGCAACCTCCCCCTCTCCGATCCCCGCCGCCCTCGCAATCGCAATGCTAATTGGAGTCTTCTGTAAGACGTCCGCTGCCAGTCGGGGAAAAATGATATTTTAAAAAAAAGGGCCGTTCCCTTTATTTTTTTGTACGGGCGCGCAACCACCCATGTGTATTTACCATCGAGAGACCTCGAGGAGGAAACACGCCTCCTTCCCCGCCGACGGCGCACACAACCCCCGTACACTAATGCCTTACTCTAATTCCTACGTCGAAAAAAAAACATGCTAAGGGTAGGGAGGTTTGACACGAGGGGGGGGGGCGCACACCGTGGAGAGGCGCCGGCTGGGAGGTGGGGGAAAGGGACGCCGCTGGAGGGAGGAGTCGGGAGAGGGGATGGTAGGGAGAGTGAAAGGGGAGGAATTGGATTGTGGGATGGGGGAGGGGACCGAGTTGCCGTGGGGTGTAAGGAAGGGTGGGGCGGAGGGTTGGTTCTGTGGGCAAAGAGGGGAACCCGGCGCGCGCAGAACTCGGAATCCGGCGGTGGGGGGCATCGGGGGCGCTTGATAGGGCGGTGGGATGGGGAGATCGAGGTCGGGCTGATGTTATACGCCAGGTAGTGTGAGTGGAGGGATGTGTGCGGGGGAAGGGGGAGGGGGGAGAAATGGGAGGGGCGGCGAGGGCGTTCAGTTGAGTCGGGTATATTGAGGAGAAAGGGAGTCTGGGAGAGGAGTACCGTTAGTCGGAATACAGGGTGGCCAAAGGTATTTCACTGATCATTGTTTTTGCATTAATGCGGAAAGTACCGCGCGGACGGCAAATCGTCCTCACCGTTCGGGGAAGCTTCAAGCACTTTGAGGAGGGAGAGTTGGACGAGCTCTTTTTTTTCCCACTGTTTTGTTCGTTTTACCCACGTCAGAAGCCGGCATT
>LYUA01005098.1:123668-134104 GCA_002093875.1 Calopteryx splendens | reverse complement strand
TATAATGACTGAACGTAAAAAAATGTAGAGAGTATAGAACTAAATATTTGAACTGTGGATTTATTCAATTACCTACAAATAGTATTTTACCATAGTGCACGATTTGTTGCAAAGTTTTATCAACTGAAGCTATGAAGTATTCAAGGGTACAATAACATTTGCTAAGTGTTCATACAGATAAAAAATATAAGATTTATCTTATTTTCAGACACTTAAAGAAAATTTTTGAAACAATTTGCCGACATTGCTAAAACTCTTTTCAACAGCTACCACTGAAGATGACGATGGACTGCGTGCTCCTTATAAAATTTCGCTGCAGATTGCCACGCTGGGGAAAGCGCATAGTAATGGTGCAGAATTAATCTTATCAGCTACTGGTACCTACCGGGTGAGGTCATTTGCACTACCCATGCTACGCAAGCCAGCATCTGAAATTATCAAGAGAATATCTTTAACCAATAATAGTGTAAAAAAAAGAATTGATGAAATGGCTCAAGATGTCGAATACTCACATTATGCTAAAAGCATCTCAGTTCTGCGTTAGAAGTTTGATTAGTCAACTTTTCCAGGAAATGGAGCCTTACTTTTAGCATATGTGGGATTCGTAAAAGAAGAGAAAATATGGCAAGAATTATTATTTGCAAAATTTTTGCAAACTGATACTAAGGGTAATCGTAATTTCGTGAACTGAAATGTTTTTTAAAGAAAAAGAAATCCCCTTGAGTAATATCTTGTCAGTTGCTATTAATGGTACTCCGGGGGTGATAGGGCGCATCAGAGGCTCTCTTGCATATCCAAAAATACTGTTGCCGAATATATACGCTATACAATGTGCCATCCACCGCCAACATTTAGCTGTCAAAAATCTACTGCATGGATCAGTACAGTAATTTTATCGATCTCTTCTGATTGTATCGATTAAAGCGATCAAAAAAATCAGAACGAATTTATTGAATGATAGATTATTTAGATAACTTTGTTGCGAATACGATGAAGGATTTAATCGCTGGCTGCTTCATAGAGAAGTTCGTTGACCATCAAAAAGTGCCTGTTTGGATCGATTTTATGCACACTTTGAATCAGCGCTAGGGTTCTTAGAAAACGAAGATGGTGCTTTACTAGCCAATTCGATCGATTTCAGAAATAACATGGCCATGTGACTGACAAATGAAACAAATCTGCAGCTTCAATGTGATGCATTGAATTGAATAAAACAAAAAATGTCATTTACGCGTTTTTTGGCAAAAAGTCTTCTGTACAAACGAAGTTTAAGATTAGGGGAATCCAGTCTGTTTCCCAATATACTAACACTAGAAAACATGATTAATTCTTACTTGCATATTGTCGACACTTGGATGCTCTCCATTCTGACTTCAGTCAGCGATTTGAAGATACTTTGAAAATGCACCTGCCTGCCTGAATGAGTTTTGGATCATTTTTCAACTACAAACGCAAAAGTCTCTAAAATTAGAAAAAAAGAAAACTAGTAGATAGAAGATGGAGAAAAAATGGGAGATAGAAGTCACAAAAAAATGAATAATTGAAATTTAAATTCAAAGACGGTTACCAACAGTTCGGGCTCCAGGAGCAGCTACCTGTACTATATCCTGGATTATGGAATATAGTACAGAAGTTATTAATTGCATTTCCTTCAGAATATTTAGTGAAACGAGGATTCAGTGTATTCACAAATCTGTTAAAGAAACAAGAAACCGACTGCAAACAGTTCAACGTAGTGATTTAAGAATGCTGCTGACAAAAATAGATCCGAACATTAATAGATCAATGATAATACATCAGATTCATCTTCCTCTTTATAATGGCTTTTAATTTTATTGTATGTGTAATGTAAATGTTACTCTCGTTGACTTTATTTAATAAATTTATATGCTCAAGCTTCAAGGCGTCTTAATGAGATCAGAATCTTTCATTATTTGCATAGAGATATAGATACAACATTTTTAAAATTTTCACTGCGCCTTTTGTTTGCTTGAAAAGGGTAGGATTCCAGGGGTGCGGTGAGGACTTCCTTTTCTGAAAAGGGGGCGGTAGTCCAAATTGGTTTGGGAATCTATGTGCTAGAGCATCCTCTCTTCAAATATTGTCACTGCCGTGTTTCATGAACATGGCTTAGTTGGGGCAAGGAGGATGCCACCTCAATCCGTACTTATTTTGAAATCGGAAATGGACTCAATTCATCTGGCATTCATATGGGTGAGATGAAGGGAGGCAGGAAGCATGCAGAAAAGGTTTCTTTAGGAGCGTGTCCATCATACACCTTCCTTAACCGGTAGATTACCGATAATAATAATAATAAAGATGATTTGCGAATGCCGTCGTGGTGGGGGGAGGGGCAGGGGACACCCTCCACTTCCGCACGGGCGTCGGGGAGTGGAGGAGGGATGCGGGGGGGGGGTGGCGNCCCCCCCCGGGGGGGGGGGGGGGGGGGGGGGGGGGGGGGGGGGGGGGGGTGGCGGCACCTCGAGATTGGTGCCGCAATGGCGCTCCAGTCGTCGAGGAGAGACGCAGGCGCCTCCGATGACTCCAAAGAATTGGGGCGTAAGCAATGCGAGGGCGTCTCGAGATTGCTCCATCATTGATGCCTCGAGGGCAACATTTTTCCTTCGTCTTATCGTCGTACTGGGTGCAACAGAGTTGAATCGACACTTCAGCTGACTTCGTCAGGTATTCCATCACTTGTGCAGATTGAAGAGAAACTTTTTGTGTCTGTGTCGCACTATTGGCATCCTTAATTGGCAATAAATAGTCATTTTTCTCTAAATCAATTCAAACACGTCACTTCCGCACAGCGTTTAATTAATAAGTTAACAGTGCTACTAGTTTCACCTTTAGTTGAGCAGCATTAGGCGCATCGTCAGCATCAGGGTATCAGTAGTTAAGGGAGAAGTAAAGGGATTGGATTGGACATTGGTGGGCCCCCGAATATTGGGACCTTTCATAGCAATGTTTTGTTGTTATTAACATTGAATATATTTTGCTAGTGAATTTTTATCGTCTTTAATGTGTTTCCATCACGTACCCATAGTGGTTAACAAAAAGGAGTGATGTAGTGCACCATGAATAAGTATATCAGTTTTGACACATATTTATTTCATTAAAATCCCGGATGCGAAAGTCAAAAATGATAGTAGTTGATGTGGATACCGGGTTGCAGAATATGTATTGAGCTCATGTAAAGAGCAAACTCAGCAATGTCAGTGGCGAGGTGGCGAAGGGCAACGTGTCAGTAACTACGAACACGCATAGTGCCCAGCGATGGGGAATGCAACGAGAAATTACTCGGTATATTGTCCCCTGAGGCATCAGCTTCCAAATTGCTTTCTGTGTGAGTTTCGATTAACAAAAGACGAGAGGGAACCTTCTCGATTTAAGTATTATTTCGAACCTAAACTACTCCTTATCTCTTGATTGGGTCAACTCCAAAAAAAATATGTGCATTATGTTATTTTGGTAAACAACTGGACGTGGAACCTGGATTAAAAGGTCACTTCGGTCATGCGAAATACCACTAAGGCCCCCATGAATCTTATGTGGCTGTGTTCAGGTAAAAATTCAATTTTTTCTTTCCTACTCTGTTTCTTTCTCACCCTGCTCCGTCCTGAAGAAGAGGAACTTTCCCACGATCTCATATTTCAAAGATGTCACTCAGGAGTGGACTTCAATACGCTATCATTAATTCTACGGGGATAATTCCGATCGTGTAACTGAATAGAGAATATGCTGTTTATTTTCCCGTGACAGCATCCTAGACTGAACACCTTGAATGATTTCAGCGACCAATCGGAACGGACTTCTCTTAAAAGATGACATTCAGTCAGTGGCACATCACGTTCTTCCATGCGTAAACATACGTTTGAATTTCTGAGGTCGGAGCATTTTTTGTTCCGGTCGGGTTGGATCAGCGAACGAAGTAGTCATGGAATGCAGCCATCATGAGGGTACACATTTCTTTACTGGTCGCCTACTGCAGGTATATCTTTTCATGAAGGGGTACAAATTAGCCTGGTCGCGGTCACGCTGACAGATGGTCGTCTAATGGCAGTTCAGTTAACGCTAAGTTAACGTTTTGTACGAGGTTCAGTTAACGTTGCATCTTATGGAGAATTAATCGGGTCCTGTAAAAATATAGGTTCACATATACGAAGGTGGAGGAGGAGACTGAAGTTCAAAATGAAACTTACAAACGTTTCGGGGCAACTGAAGTTCGTCGGCAGAATAATTCCTTTGCTTATCGTTTTAACTTTTTGTTGAGAAAAGTTGGTTGAAGAACACATTCAGACTTATATTTTTATAGAAACTCCACGGATAAATTTGGTATAAAAGCTCGTTTCTACTTCAAAATTCTACCGGCCCTCCAGAGACTCATTCCAACTCGTTTTTTGTGCCATTTAACTTATATATCAGACATAACAAACACTAGGATAATTATTGATGAATCAGAAAAAAACAGTAAAGAAAAACTTTTTCTTGGCTCTTATCTTTATCCGATATCACTTTGTGGAAACAATCGAAAAGCAAATATTTTCATTTGTTTGAACGTTTGTCATCGATCGTTGATACATAAACAGTGATATGTATGTGTTGGGGCTCTTTCATACCGTCGACCTATAATTCACGACCTATAATTCAAGTCACGTACATTCTTTTCTTGGATTTCTACGTTTGAAGAAATTAAATGTGCAAATTGTGTTTTGAAAGACATTATTATCTGCCAGTGTAGGTACACGAACTTTAACTAAACTTTCGAATCATGTTGCAATGCTGTGAAAGAGATAAGGACTTCAATAACGTAAGACCTTAGTCTAGGCAGAGAAATGTCATTATTGATCCTTAAGAGTTCCTTTTTCATAATGCTCATATGTCGATGGTTCACTCCCATGGATACATTTAAATTCATGGATGAATGTGTTACGGTTTTGGTTATAAAGGTTCTGGTATCTAGAGAGCCTTCCAAGGCTCTCTTAACTGACAGCTTGTCTCACATGCAAGGAGTATTACTTTAATCATTTATGATAACCTATAATAAACCTATATGTACACACGTACGTACACACCGTTCTCTTTCGGAGAAGGTGCTTAAGAAAAGCCTAGCATTAGGATCCGGATAAAGGAAACTCACTCCCTTTCAGTAATGTCCTCCTTAACTGCTCCCTGTTCGCGCATACTTCTTTCACGTCCGTCACACGCCCACACCCTGCTTAAAAAAATCGTTACATAGGTACTTGTAAAACTTATTTACGAAATCAAATTTCATTATTACCTGATGGACATCAGTGGTGTACTATGTATATTTTTCCTTATATTTTATTGTAAAAATACACTTCGGCTATCTTGTAATTAAAAATAGCATCTCGAATTATCTTTTCAACTAAGAAACGCATCAAAAAATGCCAAACTTATCTCACTCAAAGCGCCATTTTTCACCCTTCACGAGAAATTCGAATAAATGCTGGAAATCTAAGTTTACTATCCATCAAGGTAACATGGGGAGACTTAATTTTAACAGAAATAAAAATATTACACTAATCTCTATAAATTTATTCTAATATAAGTTTTTTTAAATTGAGTATTCCTTCATTATTAAAATAATGGCGTTTACTGAGGATATCAGCGCAACAGGGCATGTTACCAAACGTACTATTTTAAAGGCAGAATGGTGGCACAGCAAGTGGGAGGAGAGCGAAGAGTTATTAAAATTTTCATACTGTTGAAGCCTTATTTAATTTAGAGATCCTTTGATAAATTTTTCAGATAGGCTTTGGAGTTATTCCAATTGAAGACAGCACCATCTTTTGTCGTAGTCACTTTCTTATCCTTGTATAGTGGTTGCTACAGCAATTATATCTAAATTAGATGCACTGATCGAAGTTCACTAATGTGTCTTACAATCGTAGTCTTAGTTATTATTTGAAATCGGATGCTAACTTTCTAACTAATGGTATTAGACATGATTTGTTTGAACTGCTTTTTCCTCAGATATTAAAATATATTACTCAATGGATATATGTTTTATTCAGTGTTAAGTATATCTTACCCTTCAAACTTAGCAGCAACGGATTAAAGATGGACCATGAGTATAAATATTTGAGGTATTCAGGAAATATCCAGCTTCCCTCTCCATTGCAAACAATGATTTATCTAGATCAGTTGGCCGCGGTATCTATCGTCATAGATTATAAATATTTATGTTTGTTTAGCATGCTCCCACGTAAACGGCGGTTCTCATCAAAGTTGGCCCTAGAATTTGAACCGGAAATTAAGGCTTTTTCTTCTCGGGAATGCTTTTCATGATTTTAAGACGTCAAAAATACCAAATATTTTGAAAAAATACTCAAAATCTCACCACTTCATCAAGACTACCTACTTTTTATGATTACGCAGTCGACGCTGTGATTATACAAAATTAGGTTGAACTTCTTTAGAGTGATATATTTTATTCTTTTTACCTTATGAAAAGGTATCGAGGGATAATAATCATAGTTGCTTTTAAATTCATTTGGCGTTAGAATGCAAAGCGTAACATTTGTACCTTTTTTTTTCATTAAATTGGTACGAGATGGGTTTTCAGGTTTTGCTGAATAACGAGTCCCTCTTTCTTATGCCACTAAGTACGGTGAGAAAAGAAAATAAATATTTTTATTGTTTTCGTAGTAAAAATTAAGAAAAATGCGCAATCTATGCAGTTTTCCTATGCGAATACAAGAGTCTTTAAACACCAATTAATGTGATTTCTGTAAAGTAGAAACTGCTTTCACTCAATGCGTCCCTTCAGACTTTCCCCATTATGTCAATCTTCACTTGCATTGAAAAGAGTAGCCCTTGTAACAAGTGCGCCTATGGGTTTTGAGCTCTGGGTGATTCCACCTAACCACACTTACCTGTCTTCGTAAATGCGGGGTCAGTTGTATATTTTAAGAATATTTTGTACGGATCCAATCTGCACTTCGAATGACTCCGATTGGAGTCTCGAAACCAAATATGATGTTGGATTGTGAGATTCAGTCTTCGAGAAAACTTATCTTACACGAAAATAGTGAAGTCTTAAAATATTTGGAGAAGTGCTGTGTGCAAATGATATATAGTACCATATACTATTCAATCTGATATACCATTCAATCTGTAATTATTGTAAATGTTTTCGTGGATGCAAAATTATTCAAATGCATGAGAACTCAGATTATTGACATGATCATGGCGGGATTTATATTTTATTTCCCTAGTCTGATTGACTGAGTTAAATTAATTCAAAGTAGTGCCACGTACTAAAAAACAGCAACTATTAAAAGGTCCTTTCCCCCAATATTGCAGTTAGATATATTGCAGCCAATCTCATAAATTCACTTAATATAAATTGTAAACCTAATTATTGGACCGCCTGCTCATTCGTGAATGTGTATAATAATGCATGCAAATATTTAATGTGCATTAAGTCTCGTGGCTTTCATTCATATCTCCTGAAGTGCAAACTGACCAGCTTTCTACATAGGGCAATGTACTACACCCATGAATGTAAGAATAAATAATCACCGCGCTTCCTGTAAATCTTCTTCTTCCTCTGCGAAGCCCCCTGTCCCGAAGCACGACTCCCACCATAACACTCCCTTCAATAATTGTTGCAGCATCTCTATTCTAGTCTCCCTCCCACCTTCCGACACCCCAATTAAACTAAAGACAACAGTGGAGAAGCCTACATTTGACTCCTAGACGCTTTCAATTTCCCGGGCATCAATGCCAGGAAAGGTTTCCCTCCCACCCCTTTCCCCCTTCCTCCCTCCCTTCATCCTTTTATCCCTCTCCTACCAGTTCCTTCCTATCGTTGAAAAAGGTGGTTGTGTCACCTAAAATTTTGGAATACGTGTGAGAGGAAAGGCAAGGGATGTCAATGTGGGACATAATAACACCCTGGAATGGAGTAGCTATTATTTAACCAAATGTGAGCCATCTCCCGAGTTTTCACCACGATGCTACTTGCAGGTATAGCGAGGATTTCGAGGATGTTGGTTGAGGGAAGCGGTGTGTTTTTTTGGGATCGGCTAATTGGTGAAGCTGGCGGATTTGTTGGAGTGACGATGGTTTTTCATACGGATGGAAAGGGTGATGGTTCATACCTCGGTATAAAATGAGGGGCATAAGTTTCATTTTGATTTGTATGCAACGTTTTTTTATGTGCGGGTGGGATGGGGAGAATGGTTCGGTTTTGGAGAGGGGCGGAGAAGAGGGCAGCATTTGCAGCGTGAGCGCTTGTGTTAGTGTGAGCCTTCGGGGAATAGATAGGGTGTGTTAAGTGAGCGTCTCGTTTAGTTGAGAATATCCATTAAGTTTGGGGGTCCTCTCAGGGAAAACGGTGGGGCATTGTGGTAGAAAGGATGACGCGGACTTGTGGTTGTTTAAAAGTTGGAATAAGTATTTTAAAATGATTTTGAGTTTATATGCACCGGGAGAGTACCTAGTGGTGACATTTATATTAGAGAAGTTTTGGAGGTGGGGGGTAGAATTTTTTTTAGTAGTGTTTCTGGATATCTGCGTCTTTTCATGGTATCGTGTAGGTTGGTCCTCCCGACAGAAATACACAGTCTGATGTAAGGAAATGATGGTTGGAAAGATATGAATGGATGTGAAGTGATGAATTTATGACTTATTTTATGTATTATTTTGAAGTATTAAGACCCAGATGAATGAAAGACTTCAATCCCAAATTGTGACGAGTTCAACCATTCGGAACTTAATGTAGGGTGCACTGGAGGCTAAGGAGTGCAGCATTCGTTAAATATTCGGAAAAAAATACTCTATACTCAATTATAGGTGGCCCATCTTTGGAGGAACTATAGAAACGATTTTAAGAGTAAAAATTTAGCTCCGAAATCCTTTCCTTGTGCCATAAAGCTAGCTCATTGATGTTAAGGGAAAAGTTGGAATTTCTGGAAAAATATCTTGACTTAGCCTCCAATTGCAATATGAAAATTTACGTAGGACAGGTTTTTGTAAGAGTTGCTAAATTCTTGTCGTGAAACGTTGATGAAAGCAGCCGTGACGGCAATACGGGTTCTGCGCTAAATAATTACACCTGGCGCACTTAAAACCGATTCGGGCGTTCCTTTAACCAGTTTTCCCCTTTCTTTGATAATCATTATATCACCACAGAATGTAGTAATATGTCTTCTTCTTTTATGAACAAAATAGATAATAAATAGGATGTCAAAAGGTAACTAACTTAGTGCTTAGGTAACGCTAAGTGCTTCCTGAGGAACGTTATCACAGTGGGGCGAAGGGGATTCCATTTCAACCGCTCCTTCACCTTCTTTTATCGAGTCCATTGAATGTTATGAAAACAAAAAGAGAGAGAGAGAATTTGACAGCAATTTTGTGAGGGCAGGGGAGCCCACGTGGATGATTCCAAAGTGGTTAGTGTGGGGGAAGTGCAGCGTGGAGCGTGTGGTGATTGTCGGGGGGCGATGTGGGGTCCTATTAAGCATACACGGGAGGACAACTTACCCAGGTTCCGATGGAAAAGGGGCGATTAGATGGGTAGTGAGGAAGGGGTGATTGGTGTAGGCGGAGGGGCGTAGGGGGGGTGGCGCTTCTTTCGCCGTTCGAAGGAGGAAGTGGAGGGAGGGGAGGCTCCGAGGGACGTTAGGAAAATACGAGATACCCTTCTCCTCTCCCCTTTTCATTTGGC
The DNA here is from genome assembly GCA_002093875.1 of Calopteryx splendens. Taxonomy (NCBI): domain Eukaryota; kingdom Metazoa; phylum Arthropoda; class Insecta; order Odonata; family Calopterygidae; genus Calopteryx; species Calopteryx splendens. The sequence continues at coordinate 124,407 of LYUA01005098.1, read as the reverse complement.
GCATGCGTACATGAATGAGTTGGGTTTGAAGGCCGCAGGGGCAGTGTCAGTCCGAGTCTTCAGGCTTTCAATGCATATTCCAATTGGAATCCGTCGTCTAAGGCGCATTTTGGAGTGTGACCCCCGACAGTTTGGAGCAGAAAGCCACATTCTGTTGGCTGTTGGGCAGTTGTTAATAGGCGGCGTGTCAGTCGAGGGGGCCGAGGAAGTTAACAGGTCCTTTTCGCACAGACAGGGATCGTGGGGTAGCTGCCGTCGTCCTCCTCCATTTACACCTTTGCGACTGCCCGTGCGGGGTCCGGAGGGTGACCGACGTGGGGCGAGCGACGACCGGGAGGAGTGTGCGGATGGGCCGCCCCTATTGGCGGGCGAGTGACTTCAACGGGCGGAGTAAAGGGGTCGCCCAACGGTGACTTCGACGCTAGTGCGTGCCCGGCGAAACACATCCTCCATCCCGGGAGATTTGCATCGGGAAAGAGGAAGACCGGAAAGTACTCAATTCCCCTCCACCTGCGGTAAAAGCGTAAAAGGTAAGGTTGCTGGTTATGGTTACTTCTTCTGTATGTTTCAGATAACCATCATAAAAATCTACCTATAATAAAATTTAAGGGTGCGTGATATTCTAGTGGTTAGAGCGCTGAGCTACTGTCCGGAGGGCCCAGGTTTGATTCCGGGTGAGGTATCTTGATACCCTCAGCTTCACCCAAGCTGTGTACCATTTTTCGGGTACCAGGTCATC
>LYUA01005088.1:3208-17183 GCA_002093875.1 Calopteryx splendens | reverse complement strand
CGGTCAACGGGACCCACTTTTTGATGGGAACAAAAGTTCCCTTTCGGTTGATAAAGGTTAAGTAAAGCTGCAGGCAGATAGGTTCTGCTGTCTACTTTAAAAAAAAAACATGACAGGCATTAAAGATAGAAAATCATGTTACAGGTTGAGCCCTTTTTGACTGAAAACATTGTTATATGTTGAAAGAAATCTTTGAAGCATTTTCCTGTGTAAAGTAAAGGGATTTTATAAAAAGAAAGGAGTGAGTATGTACTTATTTGAGAAAATATTTGAAGTTGGTGTTGATCATTGTGATGTGTGTGTGATTGTGATGTGTTACGTGTTTGTTTACTGGACAACAAGAATAGTGCTTACCAGTTAGAATTGATCTTGTAGAGAGATTTTAAACAATACGAGTTGTTTTGCACTCATTGTTGTCCAGTTAAACAGTGATACGTCTTTAAATATTCCCCAGATCACTAGGTAAATTTTGAAAATCTTCATTTCAAACTACTATAAATTTTTCATGCATGTAAATAGATCTCTTCGGGAGCTTTTTTTAAGTGATACTATCCACATTGCACTCATGATTTCCAAGATTGATTAATTGTTAATGAAACCCAAAGCCAAACTCCTGAAATTTTGCAGTGCATATTTCTCCCACCCATAAGGAGGGAAGAGAATATCATCTGCAAGACGTATTGCATAGTACTTCAACTGAACTACATGCTGTTTAAAAACATGCTTACTGGAATACTGTTTGGCATGTATTTGTAAAAATATAACAATTTAATTTGGGACCTATTTGTGTCAAAGTGAAATTATATTAATTCTGAAATATATATTTTGTTTTCAACTGATTACTTTTCCAATAGGTTTCCTTTTCTTTTCATTGCTCGGATTAATTTAAAATCTCCATTAATACTGCATTGAAATTTTAATTGCCAACAAATTATGAGAAATTTTTGTTCTCTCATGAAATAATGTAAACTTTTTATTTTTGGGTAATCAGCTGCTGGAGGTTCTCCCTCATCTGTGCTTTCTACTGCATCATCCGTATAGAGCAGTCCGTCACATGGCAGCACGTTGTATAGGAATTTTTGCTTGTCTGGCTCCTGGGACAGTTGTCACTGCCCTGGTCAAGAGAGTGTTACCATCCCTTGGTGCCATGCATTGTGATAGCCACCGAGAAGGGGCTGTAGAAGCAGTTGCTTGTTTAGTTGAGGCACTTCAATTTAGTGTGGTGCCATTTGTAGTACTTCTTATTGTTCCTCTTATGGGTAAGTTCTTCATTGTTAATAGTACCTAATTTTGTTTCCTGAAAAGTTCTCAATAATGAATTTTTATTTTTAATGTTCACTTGTGGTAAAACTTAGTTTTACCCTTGTTATGATTCTGTGGATGTGATAAGCATTATATGGTATCTAATCCTCCTTAAAATCTAGGTGCATAATCCACCTTGGACCAATCCAAATCCATTTGGGAAATTAAAAAAATCAATACTTTCTCCACACATGCACTACTAAAAGGAAATTTTAGTTTTCATCCTCAAAGTACTAAAATTAGCCAACACCTGATATTTGGTGGTGATTTTAATGTCATTGAGTGTATTTATGCTAATTAGTTTATATGAATACAAGTTGAAAAACATCAGTGAAAAAATGAGTATTTATACTGTTACAATAGAAATGTGATATTTATTCTAAAAATAGATAAAACAGTCACAATTGAATCTTACCTCCATAAAGATTTTCAGTATTGCATATGGAAAATATGTATTATTCATTTTTATATTAAGATTGCATTCATCTCATTTGATGTATTAATTATGTAATGCTAACTATTTGAAAAACTGAATTAAGTTAACCAATTTTATTTGCATACCCTAATCCACATAGTTTTGTCAACGGGGCAGAATTAATTTTTACAAGTGCAGTGTAAAAATGTGGATTTCATGCCTCTAGTCTTTATAGTTTATTCCACAAAGTTTATTGAAATCATTAATAATTTTAATCTTCTGTCAATGGATCACCAAGATGAACTTTGAGACACTTTAATAATGACCCCTCTACAGAGATGTGAGGTCTCTTATTTATCATTACAGTTTCTGAGTCATCAAAGTTTCTCATAGTAGTTTGCAAATGCTGAACATTTTATATTTGTAAGCCTAGAGTAGCTTTTATTCCCTGTGTATCTTGTAATTAACATATCCTGTATGAATGTAATCATGTGGTTTTGTTTGATACTTTCAAGGACGAATGAGTGATCCGAATCAACAAGTCCGTATGACTGCAACTCATGTATTTGCAACCCTAGTCCAGTTGATGCCATTAGATGGTGTTCCAGATGATAAGTCAAAGTCAACAAAAGAGTCCGTAAAAAATAGATTGTGTGAGCAAGGTGATGTTTCATCATTCCCTGATGAATTGCTTGCTCATCGGGAAAAAGAGCGAAGCTTTTTACAACGGCTCTTTAATCCAAGTGTGATAGAAAATTATAATGTACCTGTACCTATTCAAGCTGAACTACGATCCTACCAGCAGGTTTGTGTTAGATACTAATTTTTTTTCTTTTTTATAGCAATAAAAATAACAAAAGAATCTGAGTATGGTGTGGATGTTCACCTGGAAATAATAGCCCATTATTTAATATATAGCATCCTTCTCATTTAATGGTCCAGGCTGTGTTAAGTCAAGGTGTCTTAACTTTCGTATGATTATTTACTGGTTGATTTGTGCACCATTATAGTAACTTAAATACTGTCTTCGATATAAAATCCCTTGCCAGTGATTCTACTTTTTTGATCTGGGGGGATGGGGATCACAGGGCAGCTTTTATGTAAGCATTGGACTTGAATAGCAGGTCAGGTAGTGGATGGTATCGGGATGTGGTTAGGAATTACTTTATGTGACCTCTGAAAATAGTGATGAAGAAGCTGAAATAAAACACTGAAGAGTTGGCACCATTGCTTAGAATTATTACCATAGGTACCGGTTCTGAGGTACCAGTAACTAGGATATGTTCCATAAATGCTGGCACTGAGGTACCGGTGCATACCTTTCTTGCCCTAGGTACTAATCCCTGGTACACTGCTGGAATTGTCTTTCCTCCCATCTGTTCTGTGGAGGCGATCCCCTTCTCTTTGCATGTAGGTGAGGGATAAACCCACATCATGGGGTCATCTACCATCTCGTCTGTTCTCCACCACACTTACCCCAACTTCTTGATTTACCCACTGCTGGCAGCCATACTGTTGTCCACTGCTCGCACCCATCCGTCTCTCTGATTCAAAGGCATTGCTTTTCTCTTTGCCTTTTTGTGCTCCCTTTGGGGTATTAAATGTAGGGCGAAGGATGATGGGGCTATTCTTTGAGCCCTTTGGTGTTTTTCACTGGCTATTCAGCCAGGGTATACGTGCTCTTCCTTGCTAAGGCACATTGAACATTTTGTCTCCCCACCACACACACATTTTCCATGTTAATTTTCATTATTGTTTTTAGTCCAGGGTGGCCAACGACTAAAGAATGTGGTAAATTCTTGGATAGTCAGGGAAAACACTGGATCCAGTAATAGTAAGGGAATTATCTCTTGAGATGTCAAAAATAAGTTCTATAATATTTTTTTCCCATTTGAAAATATTGGAAAATTATGAATTTTATCAGAAAATAGTCATGCATGGGTTGTACATGTGAGTGTGGCCGCCCTCAAACTAAAGAAGAATTTTTTTATCATGAGAAAACTTTGAATGGGTTACGCTCGGGACAATTGAAAGTCTTTGCTTTTTAAAGGCCCTAGTGTGTGTAGCAATAATTAACTAGAAAACCCCGAATCTAGTGTATTTTCTTCATGTTGACGTTGAGAGAGGAATATGATAAATGAAGTACAAGAGTTTCTTCCCAAGTATAGTTCATCTTTATTAATATTCTAATATTATTTTCATAAAATTAAATTATACCATTCTTTTTATCCTAATTTAAGGAATGGTAAACACAACTTGATCATTGGAAGCAGTTCTTTTGTTTTACAAGTTAGTTGATAGTTTCTACTGAATCTTTTGAACAATTTTCAAGCAACCTGTATTAAATGATACCATCGTATAAGTGAAACCCAGTTTTGGTTGCTATTACGACATCTAATGCAAAGGTAACCTTGCAAAACAGCACTACTTGGCATGCATTTTATTACAGAATATTATTCACCGGGCTGATAATTTGCCACAGGAAGTGGCTGGATATCTGGAGCAGGTAATTTCCAAGTGGAAATTACTTGCTCCAGATATTTTTGTTTCATAATTTCTTTAAATGATATTTTGTGTGTAAAATGGAAAAAAATATCCAGAAATGAAATAACCATGTGCTTAGGGATATAATATTCTTGAATAAATTGATTTCCCCATAGCAAAAATATTGTGTAAATTTAAAAGAATTAATTTTTTTCATAATTCCAAGTTAAAACTATGGTCTGTGTAAATCATTCTAGGAAAAATATAAACACAGTAAATACACTTTTTGGGTCAACACTACTTTTAGAAATAAAAGGCGAAAGAATATGCACAGACTATAATATTTGCTCTGGTATATCCAGCCAAAACTACTAAAATTGTTGGTGCAATTTTTGGAAATCACTGGCCTTAGCATTTAATAATTAAAATACTTCGACTCCATCATCATTACTTCAGTTTAGCACTAGCTTTTCATATTTATCTCTAACAACATATTGCAGGAAGCAATTTTTGAATGGATAATTTAGAGATTTTGTAATTATTTTAAATTGTCCAAATTTTACATGTTTAATTTCTTTTTTTTTGCTGATAGTTCACTTTTGAGTGGGAATAAATGTAGCAGGAGACACCTACTAACATAGCACCTGAAGGTGTGGGCCAGGACTATCCATTCTTCTTCTTCAATAATAATGCTTGTATGATTTACAGAACTGAATTTATTCATATCTAATTATCAATGTCTTAACATGAGCTGAAATACCCATTGATATTCAACTGGGGCTATTATAATAAATATTTACTGAGTTTTGTGCTATATTTCTTGAAATGTGAAGTGGCTGTATCTGTGAACTATAAAGTGTGTTGAATTTCAGGCTGGCATAAACTGGTTGGCATTCCTCAACAAGTATGGGCTCCATGGCATTCTTTGTGATGACATGGGCTTAGGAAAAACTCTTCAGTCCATATGTATGCTTGCTGGTGACCATTACCTCCGCGAACAAGAATATAAGGTATGTTTATCTCTTTATGGTGGATTAAAATTTTGTAAATTAATTTAGTAAGCTAATATACAGTCATATCTCAGATTGTGGGTTGAAATGTTCCATCTGTTTTACTTCTTACAGAAAACTAAAAGTGTTGATTCCGTGCCCTTGCCTTCCTTGGTCATATGCCCACCAACTCTAATTGGCCATTGGGTATATGAAGTTGAAAAATTTATTTCCAAGAAGTATCTGAATCCCCTGGCATATACTGGGCCACCATCAGAGAGAGAGAAGTATGTTTATGTTATTTATAATTTTTTAATCTTAGCCTATGTTTATGGTCAGTGATAAAATTTTTTTTAATGTCAGAATTACTAAAAATTATAGTCCCGCAGTTCAGTCCAAGTTCTCTCAGTGGACTGCCTCAAGCCATTCACAGTATCCTTTTTCTTAGGTATACTCTGAGATTTAATGTTTGTGAATGGGAATGTTTTCCTAAGTAAAATTCAATCATTCTTTTCAATTATTTTTTTTCTTTAATTTGATCCATCCATATATTATCTAGGATTGATGAGAAAGCTGATTATTTTTAAAGAAATGTTTTGCTAAACAAGTTGGTGCAATAATATATTCTTTGGAAGCCTAGAAAAGTTTCATAAGTATTGATTTTTATTCACAACTTCATTTCTTTGGTACTTCAACATTCATTGGAGCATCGTTATTGCCCCCCAATTTACAAGTTCAATTGTAGATGATGAGTCTTCAGAAAAATTCTTGTTAAAGAAAAGCCTTTGGGGAAACAGCATGTTATTAGAACTTCTGAGAACATTGAACAAATACATGGTGGTATGTTTTGGCAAAATGAAAAAATCTTCCTAAATTAATGAACAAGGAAGTAGGTTAAAAGTTAATTCATCTTCCTACTCATGCATGGAATTTTATAACGGTAATATACATCCATTCTGTGGTATTAGTATTTTTGCCTCTAAGATATTTTCGTGGAGGTTTCTTCTTTAAAACAAGTCATTTCCTTAACATTTCCCATCTGTGTATGGACTACATTGCTGTTAGGAACAATGTTTTTTCAGTGAATTGTGAAGAAGAAATGTACATATTTGTGGAATAGATTCATTATTATAGAATTATTTCTTCAGTATAAACATATATGTAAATGGTTTTGATGGAAAAATGTGTTTTAAAGAGTATTTCCTTCAGTCAGTTGGCTGCAACTACTGTCTCTTTTAAAAATTATGAAATGGTAGTGAAGGAGATGGATATTCTCATCTCATTGTTTGGGAAATATTGGTGCATGTATAACGTTGCATATATTTTTCTAATATAGGTTGAGGGCTAAGGTGAATCGTTACAACTTGGTGGTTGCTTCATATGACATAGTAAGGAAAGACATTGAATTTTTTGGCGACATTCAATGGAATTACTGCATACTAGATGAAGGCCATATAATCAAAAATGGAAAAACTAAGGTAAGATAATAATTTTCACTATTCATAACTTGTGATTGAATGTGATTGTTGTCATTTGTGGAGTGACCACTGACGAGGGAAATCATTAAATTCCAAGTAGTTAAAAAGGACAATTTTAAAAATTAAAAAAAGAATATGTGAACACATTCAGCAAGTACAAAATATTTTGTTTACTCCTTTAACATTTAGGGCAGGGAGAGGCTTATAGTGGTATAGACATTTTTAAACTACAAAAACAAGCTAGAAGAACTATCTTGCAGAAGTAATCACTGTCTTGCTCTAAAAGTAGTGTCACTCCCAACACTTAACATCTTTTATTTAATATAATTTGTAAAAAAAATGCAATGTGCCATCTCATTAGTGGCATCATTACAACACAAGCAATAAAGAGAATATACATATTATCCTGATGAGTAGTGAACTCTGTAATAAGGAACCATATCACTGGGATCAGACTCTTTAACAGTCTACCTCTTTAAAGAAAGAATATAAAAAATGGTTTTTATTTATTTTAAATGAAAGTTGATGAGTTTTTAATGCAAACCAATTTGTACTATTAGAGGAGTTTCTGTATCATTGTAAATCAAACATGATTTTCCTCAAATTCTAAATCCATCTGTTTCTATTGTGTAGTGTAATAATATCACTTAACTGATGTTACTAGTTAATTTTTTTACAATTTCTGTTATGTATTTAACCTATGGAACTATCAATAATAAATATTATAAAACTATTCTATCATGTATGCTGGTTAAGTGCTATTCCTTGGATTGAATTTACATTAGGCATAGATTATATAATGGCATTCACTCTTATCATCAAATCATTGTAACAACTGTTCAAAATCATATCCAATATTCATTTAGCAATATACCTGGTCTTTGGTTAATGTCAGTTTAAAACAAGCTAATCCCTGAAAATATTTGACATCACATCTGAATTGACTTGTTATAATTTTGATCAACTTCCACCTTATAGTTTCTCTGACAAATCCAAGTATTAAATTTAGATATTTGAAATTTTTAACAAACTGGTGTGTGTAAGAAAGTAAAAATACACAATATTATAGAAATATTTACATAAAAATAACTGAATGATGGCAATGACAGGTGTTATCAAAGTAGTGGTAGCAGACATTATTTGGTCACCAGCTTCTTATTAAAATTTTCCCATTGTTTCCTCTTTGCAGTTTTATAACGTAAATACATAACCAGTTTTGTTAAGGTACACTTTCCATCGTATGCAAAAACTCCCAATACAGCACAGCACATGCAGCACAGCAAAAAAGCTGGGTCATACTCGAAGAAAAATCCTGGTGGAAGATCAAGTGAACATTTTATTACTGCATTTCACAAACTTCAGGGTATACATTAAAGACACTTACTCTGTATTTTGGACTTAATTTTTCATCATTCTATCTGTGATAAAAATATTCATCATAAAGCAATAGATTGTCAAATGGATTAATCCAGGGACATTAGGTTATTTACTTGAAGTCTACAGTCACAACATACATAAAATCTCAATTTTATATTAGTTTTATGGAATAAAATCTAATTTATAAGTTTTATATTATGTAATAGGTTATAACATGTATTGAACTGCTGGAGTTCCTTACCATATTCCCTAAAAGAATGCATGCCAATCTCTCGTGATAATGTGTGGGTAAAATAAGTGTTACTTTTTTATTTATAGTCTTCAAGAGCAATCAAGCAATTAGTCGCCAGTCATCGCGTTATACTCTCTGGCACGCCAATTCAAAATAATGTTCTGGAGTTATGGTCATTATTTGACTTTCTGATGCCAGGGTTCCTAGGCACAGAGAAACAGTTTACAGCCCGATATAGTAAACCCATCTTGGCCTCAAGGGATCCAAAGAGTTCTCCCAAGGAACAAGAAGCAGGTACATGTTTTTATTTTGGTATATGCTGATTTTAACAGTTCTTGTCTGTTTAGTTGGAAGTTACTCGAAATTCTCAAGTACAGTGCACATGTTGTACAAGGTTTTTCTATTAAGCTTTTTAAATTATTTGGTGTGGGAAATATATAAGTTGGACAGAAATGTGTGATTTATAAGAATTACCACTTTATAAAAATATCTCTGAGCACTCTATTACTTAATAGGTAAAATTGAAATATGGCTTAAATCTATGTAATCTAGTGTAAAAAGACATTAAAATGACCACTTCACCAATCCTCACAAATATTTTCCAACATACCTGCTATATTACTCTGTTTCTGAAAAAAAGTCTGGTAAATTTTCTTGGATTAAAGGATCACTTCATCAGATGATGAGTCAGAATATTCTACATCCTACGTAGGAACACATTTCTGATACCCTGAAACCATTTAATATGAATTAACAGGGTATATCAGCTGAACTTTCAACAATCCACTTACAAATGTCAGCATAAGAAAATCACTCTTATGATTTCAGATTATGTGTTGGTTTAAACCTATTTTCCATCAGTATATATTACATTCTTTACATTGCATATGAAATTCACAAATAATGAGCCATAAACCCTTAACTCAAGTGTGCAAGTCTTTTCCACTCAATGCTTTAAGCAATGTAATTTTAGAAAGACTTGGCCTTTCTAAAGTAATCATTTCTCATCTTTTTTTGCATCATGTTTCAGTAGCCTTAGAGGGTCAGTATATTTTTTTAGCCATTTTAATCTGTCCTCTCACTTCAGAAAAAGTACCCACCACTTAAGAAAAAGTAATATCTCATTCCAACTAGTGATTTTGCTAGCAAGTTCTGGTTGCCATATCATCACAATAGGTTTTCATGAGCAGTGCAATTATAAAACAACCATCAATCTTAATTGAAGGTGCTCTTGCCATGGAAGCTCTGCATCGACAGGCCCTCCCATTCCTTCTCCGGAGAATGAAAGAGGATGTTTTGCAGGATCTTCCCCCAAAAATTACTCAGGTATGCTTGAACAATTGTTGTATTTTGTAAATTAATTTTTTTTTTCAATTTTTTACATTGAATACAGAATAGTTTATAATGTATGTTTTTTTTACCTTTCAGGACTACTACTGTGAACTGAGCTCTCTTCAGACTCAGCTTTATGAAGATTTCTCCAGGACTCATGCTCATCAATCTTTGAAAGAAACTTTGTCAATTTCAGAAGGAAATGCAGTTGTAAAGAAAAATGCTTCTGGAGGAACTCATGTGTTTCAAGTAATTTTATTTTTAATTTACATTTACAGTAGTAATCTCATCTTCTTCAGATAATTATCTAAATTAAATTGTATGGAGTATTGTAGTTTTTGCTCTTATTAAAAAAAATCAAAAATAAATTAATATTTAGGATAGTGAATAATCCAAATGGGTCTTTTATTGCAACTTTACTTTATGGCATCCTGAAGTTAATTTTTAATTGTATGAATGAGCTTGCCTAATGCTCATTGTTTAAATGATAGATAAAGAATGAGTCTTGTACATTTAGTAACAGATATCTAATAGCATTTCTACAACATGAAATAATAAATATGTATGGTGTATTAAAATCATCAAATTTCTGTGTTTTTCAGTTTTCAATTTCCCTTGTTTTTCAATGTTTGAATGAAAGTCACCTAATCAGACAAATGGCATCATTTTTCCTATACTTCAGAACATACTAGAAAAATCATATTCGATTGAGGCTCCAATTCTGTCTTTATCCCCTCATATTTGTAATGTGTAAAGCATTTTTGATATTATGCATCATTTTTTGGCTTATTTGATTTCATAATTTTGTATTCCTTAGGCTCTTCGATATCTCCAGAATGTCTGCAATCATCCCAAAATGGTTTTGAACTCACAGCATCCCGAGTATGAGCGTATAACGTATCAGCTAAGAAGTAGCGGGAGTAACTTGTCTGATATACATCATGCTGCAAAATTGCCTGCCCTTATGTGAGTGGTGTAAGAATTTAGTTCACAGCGGTGCGCTGTACTGTCTGTTAAAATCCTACATTAGTTAAATTTTTATTGTGTACTCAGATGAAAATATGATAATTTAATTTTCATTCATTGCTTTGTGCTATGCAGTTATTTTGATGGCACACTTTTATTTAAGACTAGACAAACCAGAATTTTTAAAAACTGATCCCCTATTAGCTGGTCCATTTTTTTTCTTTGATTTTTCATCAACAACTCCATTTCCCTATTTCGTTATATTTTATGGAAAATTTGTGAAAAAAAATAGAGAAACAGAAGTCGATATTCATGGGCCGATTTACTTGTGTGTAACTCTGTATTTTTTAAATGAAATCAATGTGTGTGTGGTACACAGAAAATATTGTAATTGTTAGAAAATCATCACATATTTGCAGAGCTATGTGATTCTTTCCTTTGGCTCTGGTAATTTGACAAAGAGTAACTTCTGTAGAAGTTATTGCAGGATTGTTTTCCAATCCAAAGTAAAAAGTGATGGTATTAGACAGTTCATGATCGTGCAGATGATCTTACGTGAGTTAATGTGGTAAAAATTGCTCAGTATAATTTTGCATTCCATTGGGATTTTTGAGTAGATAAGTTTTTCAGTAAAAATTGTTTATAATATTTTTGTGATACAAAAGTATATGTTAGTGTTGATTGATGACTTGCTTCATATTAGTAGTAGTTTTTCCTACCCTATGATTTGATGATGCATGAAATGATCATTTTTAATTTTGTAATTGATTATTGAGAAAGATTCCGGGGGAGTAATTAGAAGTTAGAGGAAGTTAGAAAACACATTATTCGGTGCACTATATTGTATAAGAAAGAACTCTTGAGTTATTAGTGGTGTCATTTCCAAGGTGGAAACATACATTAGAACCTTGATTTTATGAAAAATTACTTTTTACGTAAGTGAATGAGCAATTCCGACCAATTTCTAATGTACTCTTTTGGAATTATGATTTGAAATAAACTTAAATTTGATACAGTGATTTTACATAAAGTTGTTTTAGTCCCTGGTCGATGTATTAAATCTTTTTTATAAAAATAAACTACAGCATTTACAGTATTTGAGCAGTAACTGGAATATTTGTGCCTAATTTTCCTAACTAGCTTTCCATTTTCATCACCATTGAAAAATTCTGTTCATTTAGTATGAATTGCAGCCTGCCCCCTTTTGTTGTTAGTTATAATTATTTTATATCTCTACATTTCTGGAGGCAATATTAAGGATTCAATCATTTTTGTGCACATACCATTTACAAGTGAAGCGATTAAGCTTGGGAATATTGTCTGCTGATCCCAGCAGCCACTATGCTCACTCTTGAGGCATCTACTTGTGGTTATAGGTTTGCTTTATTAGCTTAGATCTTATTTTTACCCTTAATTGAATTTTAAAGAAAAAGTAAATTATTTATTCTTTTCCCACTATTTACTTTTCGAAGTTCCAAAGAAAAGTGTTACTGCATGCATGCATCTATTATTATACTATTATTTTATTTGCAATTACTTCAGAAATGCATTATTATTCTCTCTTTTGTGATTTAAGTTTTAAGCACAATGATTATTTGTCTAGGAACTCGTAAGTACATAAAAACTACTGCTCGTTTATCAAAGTAAAAAATTATGTTGATTTTACTTAACACTATTAGTGTTGTTCCCAGCATTTATGTAAAATCAAGGTTCTGCTCTAATTAGATTACCCATTACTTGGTGATTTGCATAAAATTGGGTCCTTATAGCAGTAATTGAGGCTCTGAAATCCAAATGGAGAGGTTTAATGACCCTCAGGACTAACACAGGTTGAAAGCAGAGAAAATAGTTTGTTTCTTCATTGTGAAGACAATTTTTTTAAATCACCTCTTAAGCATTCTTTTGTGAGCCAGTACTGCATGTTAATATAGTAATAGATTATCACCTACTTAATTCATACTATTCTGATTGTTACTGAATGATAATGAATAATTTCATATAATTTAATGCAAGAATTTATGTCATGTTTTATTTTATACCTTGAATTAGGTCCATTTTTATTCTATTTATAGCCGAATTCATACCGAGGCTATTCCCAACAAGCAAGTGATTAGGCCCAATCTATAAATTGAATCTGAATTCACTACCTCTCCAAAAATGTAAATTTTAATTCTTTTCATCCCTGATTATGATATCCTTCGTTTATTACCTTAAAACAACATACCACAGTTTCTGAAACAGACACTTGAACATTACTTATCATTATAGATAATTTATTATGGTCAATATTAGCCTCTCAGTGTTCACTTCCTAATGTTTTGTGTATATTTCAGGCAATTACTGGAAGATTGTGGCATAGGCGTTGTGCCTGGAAGTGGTGCTGCTGGAGGGGATATGGTTGTGAACCAGCACCGTGCCCTGATTTTTTGTCAGCTAAAGGCTATGCTGGATATTTTGGAAAATGACCTATTCAAGTAAGTAATGTTTGAATGCAGTGGAGAATATTTACTGGCTGCACACATTTTTATGTTCTCTATACTTCAGGCATTCTTCTTGTTCTCATTTTCCTCAGTTAAGGTCACAGATTCATTCTTCTGCCTGCAATAATACTTTTCTTTGGCACATGGATCTTAATCTCTCTCACCATCATTCCAGTTGAAGTCTTTTTCCTTCTAACGTAACTCATTAATGACAAGTCTGTTTCAGCATACCTTCTCTGAGAAATGTTTAGGATGTTTTATTTCTTGCCTCATCAATATTTACACGAGCAACAGAATCAATAAAATGTTTGAAATGCATGTACATATTTCATAAATACTTGTGGCATAATGCATTAATCTCAAATGATGGCATCCCACTTTATTGTGTAATAATGTAAGCATTTCATTCATATTCAGTGATGTTTATTTATGATCATAATCTGATTTGTAATTTTTCATGAAGAAGTAGGCAGTGTACAATATATATTGATCATAGTACATTGTAGGAAATTTCACTTATCAACAGTGTAAATAAAATAAAATGATTATAGGCATTTTATAAGGAAAAGAAGAAAATTATATAAATGGTGAAATAGAATTAATTCTGGGAGCATAAAATTTAGGTTTCACCGTTTATTTCTTATTGCAATATTTCGTGAAGGTCTTTATTTTTACTGAATACCATCACATAAGTTATAACTCTTTTTTGTGGTGTCCTCTTCTAATACTTTACACAAGTTGGTAAACAGCACTGCACATGTTAGTGGTTGAATTGTTAAAAACATTTAAATTCTCTTTCTTTCTTCTCGATATTCTCATTTCGACATTAATAATTAAAATACTTTAATTGTAAATGTAAGATTTAAAATACAGTGTAAACTCGATAAAACAAGACCTCACGGTGCCCATTAAATCACTCG
>LYUA01005074.1:2338-17150 GCA_002093875.1 Calopteryx splendens | reverse complement strand
TATCGTCTGCAAATAATCTAATGTTGCTGCTTACGCGTAGATTTAGGTCGTAATGCCATCAGCGCCAGTAGCATTTGATTTCGAATACCACATATAGTTATTCAAGGTCACGGGAGTTGTAAAATTTAGTGTCATCAAAAGGGAGAACGTGATTGATTTAATTATATTTTAGAGTGGAATTAGGTAATTTGGTATTCCCAACAAACCTGAAATAGGAGTTCAGTTGATTAACGGTGTTGTCAGAGGGGTTGGAGGAATCACGACTGCGGACGAGACCAACATTTCCAAGTTCATAGTATACCACCTTCAGCTCTTTGAATGCAGAAAGCCTCGATGAGAAAAACAAGCGTTTGCTCTCCATGATGCTAGATTTAACTCGACTCCTAAGATATTTGTATTTTAGAAAGAAGAACAAGAAAGCCAGTGTGCCGAAAGCATTTTGGCAATAGATTCATTCAACCAGGATGGCGAGGAGTATTTGGGATGGCAGGCACGTTTTGGAGCAAAGGAATCAGAACATTTTCATATATTTGTCATAAAGCAGGATAGTTTATAATCCATGGTTAACGTTTACAAAATTGAGAAAACCAAATTTTCTAACGAGGCATATTGATCAAGTGGTCACTTATTTAACCAGACAAACGTTTTTTTGTAAAATCTAAGTCATCTACCCCCGCCAAAGACAATATTTCTGTGATCAGGGTGAATGAAGAGGAGTATAGATAGAGCATGCTTCAACCATATCGTAATCAATTGACCTAGCGATTCTCTCTTTACCTTGCTGACCTGATGTGCTCATGTTCTAGTTTCTCAACTGCCCAATAGCATTATCTACTCCAAACAATGCGGGACAAATCAAGTGCATCCTGTTTGTGGTTAATCTATTTCCTTGGTAATCAGTCCCTACTATCGATTGCAGATATTCGCTGAGTAGTCTTCAAACTGTGGTCAAATTTAATGTACATAACGTTAATTAAAAAAAACACCTCTGCTTTACTTGTTCACTAAAGCTGTCTGCCGATTTAAATCGTCAAACGGTGCTTCTTTAGGCTGGCGTAAATATTCCTTAATCTACTGTTTCTCAAGAAACGTTTGGAGGTGATATAAATTCCTCACAGAGATGACGAATGCCAGGTTACTTCATTTGACCTCTTGAGACCATTGGGTAGAGTTTAAAGTTTACGACCTATATGGGGAGCAATTACCCCGTCCTTCATTATGGCAATATTTTAAGTATTAAATAATAATCCAATGTTTTGTGTTAGTATGTGACACTTGTTTTTGGTCGGAAATAAAGCGAGGGGGACGTGCACAATGGTTTAACCTCTGACGTCTATCAAAGAGTATCAGCACGATATTGAGAAGCTCGTAATCGGAAATAGCAGCACACACTCTCTCTCTCTCTCATAGGAAGGCTCAGAGGAAAACAGGGGCTCAGATGCAGGAGAACCACGCCCACATTACCAATCACAACCGGCCCACTCGAAACGCTATAAACGATTTCTAAGTTATTCTGAGAAGAGGGCTCCTTCAGTGGGCGAGTTGCTACTTTACAGAGCAATATTCTTGACTGTGACCAACTGTGACCACTGTGACCAACTAAATTCGAACTGAATTAATTAATGTCTACTGGGAGTTTTGCCGGGAGATAGCATATCATTTGGTTTAGCCAGAACCAGCACCTGATGTCGTATCGTACCGCATGCTCAAATAATGAAGGTCGTTTAAAAGGTCTCAACATCTCATGGCCTGAGGCAGTATTTGATATCGAGACCTTTCGGATAGAGCTTCTTCCTTCCTTAAACCTTCTTCTATACAAAATCGATGCCCTGTAAACAAAAGTGACGCACCTTCACCGTGGATTTCATTTAACTTGGATGTTTATTTGATGTTGAGTTATGATAATGATGTGAGTTTTTGCGCTTTAAAGTATGGTACCATGGCATGAGGATATATCTAACATCGTTGGGATAAAACCTCTATTCGTCACGTGGTGGCATATTTTGCAAGGTTCACTCCGCTCTGAGCCCAAAAGAAGAGACGAAAAAATATAAAGAATTACGGATGAGGAGACGCCCTTCCCCAAGATTTCCGACCGCAAAAATGAATTATTTCAACCATTGTCGTTCCATGATGATCCGGTGGTAGTTACAGAATGTTCTTTTCCTACAAATTATCTTTTTCATAATTCTGATGCGAGGTCTGCCTTTTTTATCAATGATCGTAATTCATTAACTGCTTAATGTTGCAAGCATTACCTACTCATTTGTAAGATTATGTTAAAAAAGAATGATGTCCTAAACCTTTGGCCTGGAGTAGAGAGGTCATAAGCGTCTCATTTGTGCCCAGGTAAAGTGAATGCATGGAGTAGCACGACGACATGGGGTATTTACCTACCATTGAAAGGAGACGGAGTGTAAATGGAGGTGTAGGTGTCTGATAGGGAAAGGAGATATGAGGATATTTGTGTGAGTTTAAAATGTTTTAAACTTCCAGACTAGAATGTTAATTTATTGCATAAGTACTGGTCTTACTTATTATAGGCAGTTTATTTGGTTGAATTCTTCAATATATCGTTCGTGGTGAAACAAATTCCTAGTTCTACCAGCTCTTTTGTGTCTCTTTCTCTGAATTATATTGGTGATTTGATCATCGAGAAAGAGCGGTTTCCTCACTGTATTTCAGGTGTGACACAATTCCTCTATTTGTTTTGAAGAAAACGGACTGCACTACGACGAACCTTTTTATGGATTTTAAAACTCTCATTTTTAAGATTGTTACCGGCATCTGCGTTTGCTCTAGGCTAGCCAAATTTCTCCCTCTATAAGGAAATTGACCTTCTTGAACTCCTGGATGTTATCATCACACCCTGAGGTTTATTAATGGCTGATTACCCAACATTGTGCGTACGTTACCCTCACGATATGTCCCGCCCGTGGTTTAGGTTGGATCCGTTGAACAGATCCGAGAACAGTTGGATTCGAGACATTGATGCCATGTTATAATATATACAATCTAATTAAACTGCATTTCATTTAAACATGCCATGGCACCAAGAGAGAGTAGGATATTGGAGCCGGTATGTCTATAAAACGAGCAGGCAAGTAAGCATTTTTTTAGTTGTAATACTTGTTTTCATACCAAACACCTTATTTTATATTGCAATGAATACATTATGGAGTCTTGATGGTGCTGTGAGTCACTTTCTTGAATGTTTACCCGCTGAAACTGAAGGAAGAGACTTGTTTCAAACAGAAATTTTATTATTTAACACGACTCGGCGGCGCGATGAAACCTGGGTCGTAGTTAATTACAAAATTTCTGTTGGAAACTAAGTCTCTTCCTCCAATCCCTGCATGACAGTGACAACTGAATCACGAATTGACTGCAATTAATAACACGACGGCTAAATCTTTAATGTCGATCTCTTATGTTTCTCCAATGACCATTTGAGAAAATGAATCGTATAAATGCATTTATGCTAATAGAAATCTTTATTTCTGTCAAGTAATTCTTTAAGATGTAGAGTCAAGAGTCATCATACCCGTAAAGCGCACAATATTGCCATGGGCTAGAGTCCTACAGTGGCCCATATGGGGCTCCATTGGCGGCAATTATTTACCTAGTGAAGAAATTGGACTCGCGTGAGTGGGTCTTCATGCTGATAATATACTACTGTTCTGTTATAATAACATTTATTCATTTAATGAATATAGAATGGAAATATTTTGGTCAGTATCAGCGTTGATATTGAAATATCCCTTTCCATACACCTTAATTTCCTGTTGAAAATTCCTAGATTCTTTCCTATTCCTGGACCATTTCTTGTGAGGCAAATCCGGTCAATGACGACACCGTATTTCTTTACTATATTATTCCGAACGCTGTAAATCCATACCTACCATAATTGGCAGACGTTACCATGGCAATGGGGCAGACCCCACTGTTGAAGCTCCCGCTGTTTCGTGTACCCCGCCCCGTCTTGAGTTCATTCCACAAACAAATTGGGGTTGCGGATGGGGTTGAGGATGCGGTGATCGGTAGCCTTGACATTCATTCCCTGTGACCCGAATATCGTGAAATAGACAGCACTTGAGCAACACGTGAAGTTTGGGCACGGAACCATTTCATTGAGTCCGAAGTAACTGACGTAAGTAGGTGGGGGCAGGTAAGGAAGTCAAGGAGTCAAGGATTTTGCAGACGTTGCAAAGACCCGCGGAAAGCGTGAGCTCCTCAAAGGCTACCGTTGCACTTATTTTCTACGACGCCAATGTACGACTTCCACGCTCTGCAAAATGTGATCCCATGTCAAATAACAGTAGCCACTGGAAAAGAAGAGCGGAAGGTGGTTTGCAGTTAACACAGCATATTCTCAACATACACTCCAAACTTGAAGGTTGCAATGATTGTCATCGCGTCCAGCTAGTTTCATTTTCACCGATCGTGCCCCAGTGAACGATTCCTCCGATATTTTTCTCTGCACAATTACTTACAATGGAGGAGAATCGGTGAGTACATTTTCTATCTCCTAATTGTGCAAGGTCAATGAGTTATGCTCTTGGTCTCTACTTTCCAAAGTTTATGCACGTAACCTGGCGTATAACATTTTTAGACTCCTCTAATCACTATTATATCGCCCATGGTCAAGCTCAAAATGTAACGCTCGTTAATTTTTGTGATTCGCAAATTTATCATCCAATATATAGATAAATATAAGCATTCATAAGTGTAACTTTTCTTTTCTTTCCCCATTTGTTTGACGCTCGTCATAATAATATGTGCGAAAACATGTAAAAGGATCTTAGTCAGGAAAATCATGTGTCCAGTTTATGAATAAAATTATGCTCTTGATAATGCTTCACGAGTCTTCATGAATTATGGACTGCTATAGTGCTTTTCCAGGAGTAACTATTGTAGTTTAATCTTGAAGACACCATTTTGTGTATTATATTTTTAAGTTTATTATTAGATATTAAAAATTTAAAAAAAGTGATTTTTTTTTATATTCGGACGTAGATATGTATTAGTGAGTGTAAGAGAGAGAGGAAATGTCATGGTGGGGGCACTTCTAGGCACAAGATTGGGTATAGGAATTAATACGAGCATTTCCCCCACACCGAGTTCCATACTTTAGAGCATTTTGGCCATTTGGTATCAGTTAAAAAAATTAAAATATGATGCAGAGTAAACTGAATAAATTGCAAGGCTTTCTCACAATTAGTAGTGCACCATAATATAGATCCACATACCTATGCATAGATCACTGCGTGGTAAATTAATTTGCAAATGCTGACCGATAATGTTTCAGGCAGGCTTGATAATACTTGAAGCAGAAGTTAAAAAAGAGAGGATATAAGATCAATGAACACTTTTGGTGTTTTTGTAACTTAGAGATTTTTTAAATTAGTCTGTTCCACATGGTACTCTGAAAGCCACCACTGGGTGAATGGAAGCGGGTGTTTCCACAACAGAAATGCACAGTCAAAATCATATGTTACTCGAATATTAGTGATGAAAGAGTTAGTATGAGACGGAGAGGTTATAAAATTCAAGCAATGGAAGTACATTCTACCATAATAAGAAAATAAAGAGCTTCATATTGCAATAATATATCTAAGCATAAAATATTACTCTACGCAAGTAAGACGAGCTGATGGTAGGGATTGTGATAAAATAAAATAAAATTGAAAATATCGACTATGTTACATTGAGTAAAATATTTTTTCCTTAGCGCTGTCCAAAGGAATTATTCTAATCACTTATTTCTCGCGGAGAAAATTATTTTTAACCTTTTCGTTCCACAGTTTTTCTATCTGATCCTATTTTCGTGATCCCTCCTACCGTAGCATGACGCGGTTAGTAAATATTTTTAAACATAATCTGAAAATAGACGAGCTTCTAAATTACGTAACGGATTTCACTTAAAATTTAAGCTATGGTCGGAGGGGGATTCCAAACCTAGTTATTTTAATAATCCAGGGACGCTACTGAAT
The DNA here is from genome assembly GCA_002093875.1 of Calopteryx splendens. Classification (NCBI taxonomy): domain Eukaryota; kingdom Metazoa; phylum Arthropoda; class Insecta; order Odonata; family Calopterygidae; genus Calopteryx; species Calopteryx splendens. The sequence goes on along the minus strand of LYUA01005074.1, from coordinate 11,157 downwards.
TTATCGCATCGTTTAACATATCTAGCTTCTCTCCACTGAACGCAATCAAACCCACTCTGTGAGGATGCCTAGATACGCTAGAAGCAAATTCCAAGTGAGACCAAACTAGGGAAATATAACTTCTTATTCGGTCTCTTTGATAAATAAGCCGACAAAATAAGTCGGGGGAGAACTAGACTTTTGTTCAAAATGTTTATTACTACACTCCTAATTTATTATAATGCCAAATACCAATTTTTGCACCAGTCCTGTATTGAATTTTGGTCATCGGCTAATGCTACCCTATTCTCGGACAGTGAATATCTTGGTAATTGACTGCGTCGTCAGCAAATGGAAAAATTTTACTTTTGACAGCTGAGTTAATTTTTTTTGGTGCAATGAAGGAACATAAGAGGACCGGTGTCACTTATTAGGGAACATCTGATGCAACTTCGATTGTATTGGAGCTTCTGTAGATTCTCCTCCGATGGTGTTATTAATATTTAATTTCATAAGTGTTTCAGACAGGCAATAAGTTTATAGTAAATGAATGTGTGCAACTTATTTTTTATTTAAATTATTATGGTTACATTTTTCAACTCTTCCCAAAAACATTTAAGTATGCTCTTTATTTCCATTCAATTTTCGCCTAGTTCTTAAAATAATGAGTGTTCAGCACAAACGAGAGATAATACAATTACTGTTATACTTTGGATGAAAGATGAAAGGTAGAAAATCAAATACATATTCCTGAGGGGCACCAAAAAATAAATCTTTGGGCTCAACTTGAGAAAATACATTTCATAGGTTAAATTTAAAGCATGAAATTATTACCGTTAGAAAAATATGAGGTAATCTAATGATAAATGCACGTGATACCCAGTTGAAATTTCTTATATTGCACGATAAACGGAATTAAAAGCTTCGCTAAAGTTGAATAAAGTTGAAACAAGCTTCTTCTCTTGTCTAATCTCCCAAGAATATTTATCGGAAGATACCCCGCGGAATTGAAGAGTGAATTTAACCACAGTCTTCTGTGGATTTTAGATGACGGATCCACGGTAAGTTTTGTGAAATGAACTAAGAATACCCACAGTCTTCGCTGTCGAGCTTTTCATGAAAATATTCCTAAATGATTTGATTTTTTTGTGCGAATGAAAAAGGATCTATCAAAAGTACCTATTTCTTCTCTCAATAGTGATAAGGTTTATTCTTTAAAAAACAATCCCTGACCACCCATGGAGCTGCAACGCATGTCTTTAATGGGCTATAATTTTAAAGATGGTGTGTGGATGTTTGATGTGAGCACATCCCTTGAATGAATAACATTATTTCCTCTCGCCATGATTTTTTTCCCAATTTTTCCTCCTTTCCTCGAGTTTGCTAGCGGGAGCAACAGTCGTATAGAAATATGTCGTAGGACCACAGCTGAACGCGAATCAGGCGGAATGGGAAAAATTTTCGGATACGGAAGAGTGACTGGTTCTTGGGAGAGCTTCAAATGAATGATTGTTGATTGTGCAGAAAGAGTAGGTACGTGGCGTTGTGGTTGGGAGAAAGAAAGGGAAGTTATGAATTAATAAATAAGAGAAAGATTCTGTGAGTGCTAAGAGAGAGGCACAGGTTTAAGAGGATAATTGCAGTGAAAGGCGAGGAAGCTAGAAATAAATCCTAGGGTGTTCAAAAATAAGTAATGAATGCATGTAAAAATGCTGTGAATGAAAATTAGGCAAGAATACAATTGGATAAAGCAGAAAATATTAAGATTCCAAAATAAGCAGGCAACAAGGCACGGCAAAACAGGAAAATGAGAACTAAAGAATGTCATTCGTTTTATTAATAATCATCACAGTAATGAACCCTAAGGTCGGTTTGGAAGGTGAGGGTAGAGCTCACTCACAATCAGTACTAAGCCCAACGGCGTGTGAAATTNAGGGTAGAGCTCACTCACAATCAGTACTAAGCCCAACGGCGTGTGAAATTCACACATCAGGGCAGGAGGAGCAGTTCCTTTCCCTGTCCCGCCTGTGATTTCCCAGGATGAACTGGTACCCTAAACATGCCACACAGCTTGGGTGAAGGCTAGGGCGCCACCCGGAATCGAACCCGGGCTCTCCGGTTAGTAGCTCATCGCTCTACCCACTGGACTACGGTGCCCCTTATTAATAATATGAGCTGAAAATTAACCGTGAATAAAATTGGTGCAGAGACATTGCTTTTGTGGTTTCAAAATTAAAATTATAAGAACTTTATGGGATAAAACTATTGCAAGATTAAATGAAATGCTTTTCCAAATTTTCAAACGAAAATCCGTTACCAAAGAGCATATTTTAAATTGGAGAATGATATCTCCACCTCCACGGGAGTTAAAGGAACGTCCCTAAGGGAAGCTATGTCAAAAAGACTTAAATGATCACCAGGACTGCCTTCTTCAGCGTTAAAAAAATATATTTTTCATTTTGTCTTTGTAAAGGATGTTAGTTGGGACTGCAAATATAACTTTCGAATTCAAATCCCGAGAAACTTTGGAAATTAGAGTTGAACGGTCAGAAATGGGCGCTTACGAATAAAAGAAAGGAAAAAATATGCAGAAAAGTTGAGTTAATGGAAATTTGGCTGTACTTCAGGGCTCTCTAATGATGGCCATTGGATGGACAAGTCGAATTTCTGAGGAAGAAGTTCTAAAAAGATTGGCTGAATGAATTAGGCTAATGAAATCTGAAAAGTAGTAGGCGTAATATTCTCAGGATCATTGGAGGCATGACGATTTGATGAAGTCAGTTTTTCGAAGGAAAAGTGAATGGTAAGAAATATAGAGGGAGTCACCGCATGAATTGCGTGAAAAAAAGACGGATGTCTAGTTGAAGAAAAATATGAAATACTTACAGAGGTGAGGTAACAGAGAACAATTAGAGAGAGGAAATGAGTGGAGAGCTGCGTAAATCAATCTTAGGGTTGATAACCCAAGATGATGATGATGGCAATTAGGGTTTCAAAAAGCTCACGGCCACCATTAATGTATTCCTTTGGTCTTCGATATATCCTTATGAAAATTCTGTCGAGTTCGATTCCAATTTGATCTTATACTGCTCATGTCCGATGTCATACGATTCTGTTTCAATTCAAGTTCAGATATTTGTGAGCCCCTGGACGGACACAGCCCCTGACGGTGGTGGTGGTGTTGGAGGTGGGAGTACAGAGCGGTGTTACGAAAATTAACCAGATTTGGTCCTTCTGAATTGCGATTTGTTAAATATTCTAAGAGGATTTCTTGAGTAATACTGCCTCGTGTCACGACTGGAAGCGATGCCTTTATCGACTTAAACCTTGCTTTTAACGACCCATCTCGATTGCGGGATGGAAGTTCTTTTTTCATCATCCAGTTTGCGGCTAGAACTCATGAAGAAATGCTCCGTGTCTCAATTACTCCAATTTATGGACGCTTGTTGTCACTTTCACAGCTTTCCTTTCCCATATATCCCTCCCTTCCTTGCTGATGCCCTATTGCCTACCCACTTTCGCTCGCACTTTTGGCCTTCAAAATATTAGGAAGAAGGACACTATTCACCCTAAGTAATAGTAGCATTTGGTGAATTAATCGTAAATGGATTCGTAATAAATTATTTGATAAAGGATTTGGTTTCTAATACGTCCTCCTGATTTTAGTTAAATGGTGGTGGGTTATACTGAGGAGCACAGCCTGAAAATAGTGATTTTTTTTTATTACTATAGGAAAGACGTGCAAGATAACAATAACTCCACCTGGATCTACAGAGGGTGGGTCTGAAAACCTCCCAATGAGGGATAACGGTTTAGAGGATAGAAATGCCCATGAATGTTTGTCAAAATGAGAGTTTTCATTTATTTCCCGACTACAAAATTTAATCTTGCCAGCGGGGTGACCACACACGCCCTCACCTCACCCACTCACCCTATGAATCTACCACCGCTCCTCTCATGGCTACCGATCGCAAATTAAATCGCCCCAGATGATCGCATGCTTTTTGAGCAGTTAAACCTGATTTGACATACGCAATGATGGAGAAATAGACCTGGTTTAATACGAGGCTCCTGATTGATCATTGGGATATTGGGTGTACTTATTGACATCGGAGAGTTTACGTAGCTACAAGTACCATTAGCTCACGCGTATTTAAGTGAGTACCCACAAGTAAACATGCCGGGATTACAGGATTAAAAGTACGGAAGAAACAACTTCAAAGTTGGCCAGAGGGAAAGGCGTCACAAACAATCACGCCCCTTTTGACGTCAATTGAATCACAAAAACATCGCACGAAAACGTACGACAGACACGTGGGAATTTCAAAGCGGATGGAATAATCGCGACCACCGTGCACCCAGTGGTGAGAGAGGGCGTAGTTTTCAGAGACAGAGTAACTTTTTGAGACCATAGCAAACTTAAAGGTGAAGTAAGCAGCTGTTGGATCGGTGGTAATCATGGTTGTCGCTATCTAAGCCATTGTCCGTCTTCATCCTATAGAATTTGGGAAGAGCTGTATAGCGCTCTGCACTTCCCTTTTCGCCGGTCTAATGAATGGAGAAAGGCTGCCTTGGCTCGGGTTCAAACCCGGTTAACCCAATTGTCGGCTGATTAATCAATCCATTCAGCTGGACAAAGGAAGTGGGAGGAAGGGTTGTAGCAAATATCCTACGGCTCGGAATGCCCTTGGTGTTGTGCTTACGATGCCCCACTCCATTCTCCCAGCACGTGATTTTCATTTGGCATCTCATCTCTTTGAAACCGTTACGCACTCTCGTAAATTGTATGTTACTGTGAAGAGGAAGTATCGGATTTTTTAAATATCGGATGTGTTAAAACACTTTCAGTGAAAATCGTGAAAAGAGGAATCCGAAACTGTGGGTGCGAAAGACTCTACGAATTACTAAACGCATAGAATGTAATTGGGGAAAAAAGGTCATCGATATCTTACGAGTGCACATTTTATCGATGCTATATTTTTTGCACGCTACAAAAATTTAGTTCCTCGCAGCTTATGCAAAAGCGCCACTTTTCGTGATTCGCAGCAGGTACTGATAGGCTTAATCACTTTAATGGAATAACGGATGTATATTTTTAATGATTATCATTAATTAATACTTGCTCAAGTTTTCTAGTGTAGGTATGGAATTGTTAAAAAAACGATGTGTTATTTTGGTTGGCATGGGGATCTCAGCCCGTTCTGACAATTTTCAAGGGTGGGGTTTTTATGGTTTGGTTTGGGACCAATATGACGAGAGACAAAGAAATATGTGCCGTAATTTTAAAAAGACTTGAGCGTAGGGAAAATATTTCCTCGGGGAAATGGGTCAATCGTGTGAGTTGCTAGGATGGAAGGGAAGCGGAACTCTGAAAATGACTTTTGGACGTTGAGCTTTGAGGGTTGCTCAATGAAATAAATGAAGGGATCCCAAATGCCGATGCCAGGAGCTCATTTGCGATTTGATAAGAGAGCCATCCTCTTACACCGCACGCATGAGCTCACGGCGTGGTAACCGCTATCTTGAGAATATAATTCATTCCCCTCCCCCTCCAACGCGTCAAAGAGGAAGCATCGCTTTCATGAAAAATTTGCGATGTTTCCGCGAATAATATCAAGGGAACGCTCTCATACGCGAATCATCGAGCTTCGCCGTATTTGTAATAGAGCATCGAGGAAGGATGTTGTTTCTTTTCCAGCATTCGGAAGAATTTTCTGGAAAAATGAGTGACAGCTTATGCGTTTCAGCGAGTATTTTAGCAGAAGATACGCATTTTTTTCTATTATTTTTGGTTTGCGCAATTTGAGGAAAGGCAGCGAGCCGGCAGTGAACCGAAATGGCAGGAATATGCCCATGGTGTTTTTCAGTCACATAATAATCCACAAGCCAAATGTTTTATGAACATTTTTCCCATCTCAACGGAAATTAACATTCAAACCGTTAAAAAATTAAACTCTACCCATGAAAATAAACAATTCACCAATAGACTCTCTTGACCTCAGAGGGTAACATAAATGTTGGCATTAATTAGGATTTTTTGACACTAATGATTACGCGAAATTTTGAAATACGCGGTTTGAAGAAATTTAAAAATGCACGTGAATTGTAAAATTAAAGAAGAGGAAGACGGCGATACAAGGTTATTGAGCAGTGACTTGCAGCGTTACAGAAGTGAGACAATTTGGTTCGTTGGAAGGAAGTTTAAAGGGAAGTAGTTAGAGGAAAAGCCATGGCTAATATGCAGTAAAGTTAGCTCTACCAATATAGAAGTATGCGAACAGCCGGCAGCAAGGCCTGGAGGTGAGGAAATAATTCATTTAAATATATATCTGGAGCATGCTTCTCTAAGCGCAGTATGGGCTATAATGAGAAAAGAGAAGGCAGGGCAGGAAATGTGGGGGGGCAGGAAATGTGGTTCTATGCGGGGTAATGATGAAGGTGAAGTAGGGCCGAATAATTAGCAAAGAGGTTCTGAGGAGAGAAGGAGGGAAAAGAAGGTTAATCAAAGTTCTGAAAATAAAAGGATAACCTTTTGCGAGGGTATGTGGGGATATGACGGCTGCCGATGATGCAGAGATGGCCGTTCGGAAGGGAGAGGGGAGCTGAGGCGGAGCCAGAGGGGCGGTCGGCCACGGGTGCCACTCCGCCACACCCCCTCCCCTCCCCCGGGAGATTTTCATGTTCAAATCATGGGATTAAAAACAAAAGAATCTTCCCAAACAAATTGCTCGGCAAAAACCACAATCTGAACCTTTAGGGTGTGGGGAGCAGTGGGTGAGAATAATTCAGGGACCGCGGCCGTCAGATAAGAGACAAGTAGGCAGATAAGAGACACAAGGGACAAGTGACGGCAGGCGTCGAAAGAGAATAGATCTGTGTGTGTCTGTGGACAGAAGCCAAAAAAAGAATTGATTGGGGAGCCATGTCAAGCAATCCTAGGACTGATATTCTTGGATGATGATAAAAATTCGTTTATGAATTATATGGTTTATTTATTGCGTTTCTCTTTCTACCTTAAATCAATTTGTTAAAAGCTTCTTTACACTTTGAGTCTATGGGAAAATTTCCTGAGAGTGGTTCTTTTTAAGTCTAATTTCCACTTTTAGTGTTAAGATTGGATCTTATTACTGGCCTAAGTCTAATTAAAAATCCCTCCTTCATCAATTAGGTATAGTACGATTCCGTGTAAATATAACGCTTAATTGGTACAGGTACGAACCTCCCGATGAGTTTGGAACTATATTTTTCTTACATACATGTTACACATATTATTCTTTAAATGCATGCAAATACATGTATTTCAAGAGTGGAATGGATACCTTGGTAAATGCACATTCGGGGCCATATCTGGTCCACACTTAAAAATCATCGGATCTCCTCTTGAAAAGCACATGCACTACAGCCAAGTTCACTCCCGAGCCATTGGGCCATGTGATTGCCCTTACCTACTTCCAGGGCGTGGAGGGTCATTTAAAAGGTTAATGTAGTAAGGAAGTACATTCAATGCGAACTTCGTAATGAAAGATCGGTAAGAAGCAGAAATCATTGATTTAGAACTGCAATAAAAACAATTATTAAATCAGATTTATCACATGGAAACTCATATAGTTGAAATTAGGAGAATTGACATATTGACATTGTTAGAAGTACGTGTAATAATTAGCGGAAAGGTATGGGAACAAATTTGATCATCCAAAAGCGTGTGTATTCCAGTTTTCTTAAAAGACATGAAATATATCTGATTTGATTAAAAGAATTCAAAATACTTGCCATTCCACATCAAATTTATTTATTGCACAACCTAGGTTTCATCGCTGTGAGACATCTTCCGGTAGCGCAATAAATATATTTGATGTGGAATGATAAATATTTTGAATTTTTTTTACCGTGAAGCAGTTCCACAAAGTCACGCCGAAGACCATTGCCTATATCCCCTTTGTTCATGTTATTGCCAAAACTACCGATTGCAGTCTCTTCAAATAGTTATAATGTAATGACACATATGGTTTACGGCTTCTGTTTATTAACGTGTAGCGTTTAATACCTTTTCAGGAGATCAGATGCCGTGGAAGGCCGTGATGGCGGGACAGCGAAGACCCGGCAAGCCTATCAGCCAAAAATCATTTGGATCAATGCCATCAGCATTACCTTTTTCCATCTACTTGCCGTCTACGGTATATGGGTCCACTACCAACACTTCAATATTTTGACAACAATTTGGGGTAGGTTACCACTGTGTGAATAACGCAAGAGCGGGGTCACGGCTCATGAAATATAAAATATCGCTGGAGGTTTCTTTGAGACCGATGCAACAGGAGCATAATGTGGGGAAAACATTACCAATTACAGTTCAACACACATTTATTCTCTTTGGTGGAGTGGTATTGTTCGTGAAATTATTTTCAAGATGAACCATATTTCTTGCAGAAAATGTATTATTTACATATAATTTAAAAATAACGCAATGAAGCTAGTTTAATTTGAAGATGAAATCTGTGAAATGGAAGGTTAAATAAGCATCATATATGATGTTTATTTCACATTAGTTGTATCAAGTATCATGTTGTACGTTATCATTATTAATGTGCCTACAGCCAGCTCAAAAATCTTAATTTATTAGTGTGTATATCAGTCACACCAATCAACCCGAAAGACGGTTTGGTAGGTGAGGGCAGAGCTCACCCAGTACTGGACCCAACGGCGTGTGAAATTCACACATCAGGGTAGGGAGGGCAGTTCCTTTCCCCGTACCGCCTGTAATTTCCCAGGATATCCTGGCACCCAAAAATTGGTACACAGCTTGGGTGAAGCTGAGGGTACCAAGAGGCATCACCGGGATT
>LYUA01005070.1:110397-121601 GCA_002093875.1 Calopteryx splendens | reverse complement strand
TCTCTTCCCTTGTCGTTAATATTTTGATAACCTTGTTCTTGTTGATGTTTCTATTAATGGGTCTATTATTTTATGTTCTATTGTATGTGTCACTATAAATAGGCAATATTGCTGTATGTGAACATTTCTTTCTAAATGAATAAAAAAAATATTGCTCTAACATCACGTAGTCCAGGAAATTGATAAAATCAGTGATATAAATGTTTTCAGTTCAAATCAAAGAGGCAGGTGGTGGAGGCAGGCAACCGGTGGTGGTCCTCCCTCCAGCACTTCCATCACCCCCCTTGAGGAGAGGGTATTGGGGATAGTGGGCATGGAGGCAATGGAGGGAGATAGTGCTTTGGAGGAAGCAGGCCCGTCCCAATGCCATCCCAAACCCCACCAGTAAGTCGCATGTTTCGAATATCCTGATGTAGATATGCGTTGGAGTGTCTTAAATTAACATTTAACGGTGTTCTACATTTATTGAAGTTCTCTATTACTTTCCCTAGGTCGCTTTTGAAATTGAGGTTGAGGATGAAGTTGGTGAGGACCTCCATTTACTAACGGTAAGATTAAATATTTCACACTTTTAACTTAATATATGTTTTATGCGGAATATTTACATTCTTTTCACAGGCAACACCTGTTTTGGAGGGCCCTCCATCCAAAAAGAGAAGGGTTGAACAGATGGCTGAGCTGACCATGGAATTTGTGGGTGCTGGGGAAAGGAGACTGAAATTGGAGGAGAGAAGGGTGCAGATGGAAGAAGAAAGATTAGAACTTAAAAGAGAGGCCCTCCTGGAATACAGGAGGAGGACAGAAGTGATGGCTAGCATTACAGATGGACTGCAGAAGCTGCAGGGAAGTTTAAAAAAAAATTAATCATTTGAATCGTATATTATAAAAATGGAAAAAAAAGAACAATAAAGCCATTATTAATTATGAAGTATTGCTTTTACAAACACATTAGTATGTAAATCATAAATTATATTGCAATAGAAACAGTTAGTACATAAATTATATTGCAATAGAAATTTCTATATAAAGAAATAGTCTGAACACAGATAACTGTATGGATATAATACTTAAAAAAAGAATTTATAAATTATGTTTCATAAGATAAATGTTGAAACATGGTGTATTATGTAAAATGTTGGGCCACCAGTCTCCTTGGCATTTCCATTAGCTGGTATGATGTCTCTGGCATCCACTACATCGTCAATGTCCTCTTCCATGGCAATTTGTGGATGTGGTACTCAAATGTGGGTATCCATATTGTACAGAATGGCACAGGCATTAATAATTCTACCTAAAAGCATAAATGACATAGGCCAGTTATTGCTTTGTGTCCTTCTACACTTAAAACTATGTGCATTCGATCTTTATAAAGCAACTAACCAGCTTTCTCAGGAGAATAGTATAAATTCTGATCTCATCTCAAACACCTAAACCAGCCTTTCCATACTCCAATGCACCTTTCTACACAATTCCTAGATGCAATATGCCTCTCATTGTACCTGGATTCTGGGTTACCCTGTTCAGGATTGTGGATTGGTTTCATCTACCAGGGCTCCCTAGGGTATCCAGATTCCCCTACAGCAAAGAATTTGGTCTTCATTTGTCCAATCATTAACATTGGAATAAATACAGCTTAATTGATTTACCCTGACACATGCCTATTTAAACCAACTGCTTACACTTCCCTACCAATACGTCTGCCTCATGTATTCCCTCAGTCTGGATGTCCTCCAAACATGAGAGTCATGAGACCTCCCTCCATGCCTAGCATTTAATGCTATAATGTGGAGATCATAATCACAGACCTGAAAATGAAACAGAAATATGCATCCATTTAATCAGGCTCTTTTGAAAAATACCAGCAGCATTCCTCCACCATACCAATCAAAATAAAGATAGTAATTATTGACATTTTGTCTGTCATCACTTTATAAGTTTACTTAAATAACAGAGGAGCATGTATGAATATGTCTTAAAGTGTATACATAGAAATTCTTTTCATTCAAAATGGTTATACGCCTATTTTTGAAGGAAAGTACTATGAATACATTTTCTCAATCAAGTACAATTTGCACCATGCAGTTACTACTTACTAAAAGAACGTTTTTGCTATGGAAGTGCTTTCTGTTGACGTAAATGTGTTCTCTTTCTGCTTTTGGGGGGACAATGGCGATGTGGGTTCCATCAATAACACCAAATATTCCTGGAAACCCAGTTTTCTCCATAAACCTTAAAAATTACGAATTGAATTGGTGTAGTTCATTAATCCTTGGAATTGGACAGTTTAACAGGAAGTTGACTACCAAACCAACAATGAAAATCAAAACTTTACCCATGAAGGTAAATTTTGGAGTATAGGAGGCGACTTGTGCAAAGAAAATGAAGGTGAAATAGTATTTAATATTAGAGAGAGGCCATCTGGGAAAAATACAAAAAATTGCAGTGAATAACACATGAACAAGGGTGTATGTGAGGCAAATAACTCTGCTGGAGGTGGAAGGCAGGTCAACAGCTGCTATCTATGACAAGGTAAGATGAAAGTTGGGTGGAAAGGTGAGCTTATGAGGAAAGAACCATCTTCCTTGTCTTAACTGTTTGCCTTTGTCTTTCACTACTTGGGAATTTTATACAGCCAGCCGTGCATCATTAATGGCCTGCATAACCAAAGTTATGCCCTTGCTGACCACCGTCTGGCTCATGCACTGCAGGTAGTCCTGCCCAACTCTCCTCTGGTAACTTCCACTAGCCTTGAAGTTCAGAGTGCATAATATCTTAAATGCAAAACAGACAACATTCTGATTCCCAGAAATTGGGCACTCAAATCATAATACAGAATTATTATTGAGAAAAATTATTGCAGTATTATTAGCTCCACTCTGTTAGGGTTATGTAATTTTTTCATTAATTGAATACTTCCTTCTTATATCAGTATTTACAATTCAATGTCTTCCAAGATATGCCACCACATGACATCCACATTAGTCCTAAGCTATGCATCACTTCAATCTCTTTTTAAGGTTGCAGTATATGCTTCAACATGGAAATGTGCTTTCTTTGATGAATTCATTTGATATTATTATTGATGTAACGTTTACTACTTACTCCGTTTCTGCTTCCAGTAAATTGGTTACTTGCCCGTCATTAAGAATTACTATTGTAAATAATTATATAATCACTATAAATAATCACTTAATTATTATTTCTTACCCTCATATGGTTCACTGATCTTCTTAATGGCTATGGTAAACAGGGGCTAACAGTATCGATTAATGCCATTGTCCCCTCCCTCGGCAATCGATATACCTTCACAAATTCTTCATCGGATATATCAAAAGGATTCATTGTATCTCTTATCCTCCTCTGAAACATTTACTCTTCCACGTTCCAACTCCTCGGCTAGATAAAAAGTAATGAAGAAGCGGCCCACCATGTTTCATTCTAAAATAGCACCAATTCCGATGAGTTCCGACAATTCCATCACAACTATTGCTATGCAGAGAAATTCTATCTCGCTTGGAATCAATTTTGTGATGATCGTAATTTTGAGTTTCACAATCATATTTCAGAATTCCACGTGGAATTATTGCAATATGGCGGAGAATCCACCATGGAAAAGTCAAGCAGAAAGTTATACAATTGGCCCCCAGGACTGTTTGTGACATATGGGGATGGGGGAACAGAATAGAACCTACATCAGTGTGACCACATATTGCATAAAGCGTTGAACACATTCACAAATTTCATTGGTTAGCACTCTGCTATGATTAAACAGTGTTCTAATGCTATTACAAAGGAACCTTTTTAATTCAAACTCCATGGGCAATAAAGTACATGCATATTTGAATAATCCAAATTTAATTTTAATCAAAACTAAGGCAGTAAGATCAAATAATACTTCACGTCTACGTATATATAGCAAATTTGTATGAAAGCTATTTTAATGATAGCTTTTGGATGAATAAGCTCCATTTTGTACCAACATGGTCATGAATTATGTAAACCGTTGAAGAAAGTAATCATAATGCATCAAACTAAAATGACTTGGACTAATGTATCATTTAAATTATTTCATTAAATGTTTCTTTTTTTATTTTTTAAAAATGGTCTTCAAGCCAACTCAAGAGTGGAAAATGTCCTTTGTATCTGGTTGAGCGAAAGAGAAATTTAAATTTTCAAGAATATTTGCGGCTGCATGTGATCATGATGGGCTCTTTAAGTCTTTTTTTTATAGCACTCAGGAGGATCCTCTGTCACTTTAAACATTTTTCCATCTTTTAGCCCTCTTGACATCTTTTGATCATCATGAGTTTATTTTAAATGCTATAAAACGGACTTTAACGTATGAAATAATGCAAAAAGCAATTAGAAAATTGTCTTAGTTGAAGCAAAAGTGTTTGAATGGTTTTTGGATTTCAAGAATGGTCGTGAGTCCTTAGGGGACAATCCTCATGATGGTAGACCAGTGACCAGTCGAAAATCCAAGTTGAAGACTATTCTCGTTGCATTTTTCGATTCTCGTGAAATTGTTCATTGGGAATTGATCCACCCATCCAGACTGTGATGGGCATTCTATGTACCTGCACCATGAAATGAATGAATGAAATGAATTCTCACCATGCATACTATGCATGGTGAGAATTCATTGTGTCCTAACCAAAGTTTACGAGTTCAGTGAATGGTGTCTTCTGCACGACAATGCACCGGCCCACACCAGAGTTCTTGTGCATCAGGTTTGGGTCAAAAGATGGGTCACAGTCCTTGAATACCACCAGTCCTTATTCACCTGATTTGGTCCCAGTAGGCTTCATGCATTTCCCCAAACTCAAATCTACCTTCAAGGGGGAGCATTTTGAGGGCATGATATCAATTCAAGTGAATATGATGGCAGTTCTTAACAGCATTCCAGTAAATCAGTTTGACAAATTGTTTTGGCATTGTTAACTATTTTATTTTGAGGTAGTCCTGGAAGTTATTGAACTGACCATGTTTGTGGTTATTTTCTCCTGAAGTTTGTAACCAATGTGCAATATAAAATTCAATTTAGGCTTGTATGAATGTTGCTGAGTATAGATCATTCAGAGTGAATTGTTACAAGTGTTAGGTATTTTGTTCAATTTTTAACATTTTTACAATGAGATTGCCCTGTGGAATGGATTTATATTGTAATGAAAGTTAATAATATTAATCCATAAGTTACATGATTTTTATTGACTGTTTCTGATTTTCCTGGTTCAATAGGTTAGAATAAAAATATAATTCAGTAATCTGTCAGCCAGAGAGATTTGATTTATGAAAACATTTTAAACCCATTTATCAGGCAGGTTAAAGGTTTATGTTCATTGGAGGTTAGGTCCAAGACCATTCAATAAAACTGACGCATTTGGATAAGAAATCATTTTCTACTTCCTTATACTTATTTCCTGATAGCCATTATGAATTTATCAGCAGTTCAAATACCTAGCTATATAAATATAGAGACCACATTTGAGCTACAAATGGCAATGTCAGAGGATATCACCATGTTAGTGAGAATATCTTTTTTCTCCATCATAGTATTGGCACTACAGGAATCCACAAGCATGGAGATAAATAAGACAATAACCCTCATTGTGTCAAGAGGAAAAACAAAACTGGTCATTCCATAACCCAAACATCATTGAGCAATGAAGGAAATCGGGTTACGAATCACTGGAAGATGAAAGTACAAGAAACCATTACAGAACATGTTAGAATCCAGTCATTTCATCTTTGTGTACTTGCTGTTGGTATGTTTATTTATTTAATTTTGAAATTAATGTCATAGTGTCATGTAATGTCAGTGTTTATCAATCTCAGGTTAAAAAAGTGCAAGTTTCCTATATAGGTACATATTTGGATTTTATTTCTCCTTATATTTGCGTTGCCATATTCTTTCTTGGGCTGCATAGTCAAGAATTCAAGTACTGATTTGAGCGACATGGGTTAAATTCCAAGTCATTCCCTTGTACACCCCAGCTAAACTCAAGCAGCTACCAGTGAAACAATATGTTGAAACTTATCTTTGAGAAAACAGAATTTACTTTCCAATTTATCCATTTTGGATCCTGCTCCAGTCTCTTCAGTATTTCAAACTCGTGTGCTAACTTAGCTTTTTCTTGTGTCCCTACTTAATTCCACATCAATTTCCCTCGAATTCTTCCTCTTTGGATTTTATTCTGTGGATGAACCTATCAGGTTCATTGAAGTATGTTACTGATAATTTTTCATATCTTGGTTAAATTCCTCTCTGTAATCTGAAGAGAATCACTAATTCAAGCTGCTTTCTCTTCCATTGTGGGTTGTTCTAAGTACTATTTCGATTGTTCTTCAGCATAAAACAATTTATTACATTATCCTGCCCTGTATTGCATCTTATGTGTTGATCTTAGATTATTTCTGGTGACTTCTCAATATTCTTAAGGTGCTTCAACCTTTCCTTTTACCAAGTAGTTTTGCTCATTTTTATATAAATCTGTGTGTCATCCTTCCCTGTTTTTCTTGGCCCTTTGAATAATCTGATTTCTTTAGCACTGTTCTCCTCCTTCACGTACATAATTCTTGTGCTGTCTTCTCACTACTATTAATCCCATTACTTGCTCCAGGACTCTGTCTCAATGGTCCTCTTTAAAGCTATATCATATTTTGCAGATTTTAATATTAAGTATGTACCTATGTTATACATGCCATCATTTGTCCACTGATCCTTATAATATATTTGTCAAATCTACTTCCAACACCTGTAGGAAATCTTGCCTCTATTGAGTTTCTTTCAATTTTTTTACTTGTCATTCACTTTTTATTGTTGTGTGTTGATAATATGTGAAAATTGTAGTTCAATGCATAGCAAAATGACTAAAATAGGTAGGTACTTACATGTATATTTTTATTCCAAATTTGTGCAATAATTTCTTATAGTGTAAAAAACTTTGCTTCTCAGAGACTTTTTACAAGGCAAATGTTGGTAGTATTAAGTGTTAAATCCATAGAAAAAAAGAATAAGCAGGTATATTTTGAAATCCATTAAATGAAACAAATTTTTTACTTTTCCACTATCGAATATATCAAGGTGAAACCGGTCGCACAAAATATATTCGTGAGTGGAAAAGTACAAAATTTGTTTTATTTAATGGATACCCGACACTTCCATGAATTCACACCTGGAATTACTAAATTTATATTTTGAGAGTTGGAAATTCAAACAAGTTGATGGAAAGTTTCACATTTACGTACATTTTCTGAAACTGCCGAAATTTCTGAATGAAACTAGAATTAATAATTTTTGAACATATTAGTTTTAACTTAAGTCTGCAAGACAAGACCATCATACAAGCAATTTGAGCAAACAAATACAATAAAAGGTTGTTTGTGTGAAATGTGAAGGGAAGACTTGAAGATACACAAAGCCTGAAATTTAAAAATGGGTTGTCTGTAATTTAAGAAAAAGCCTGCATCCTAAAACATCACTTTCAGAGTAGGCATTTGATCCATTTTAGGTACCTATTTAGGTTTTTAAAAAATTTTAATTTTCTAATTATATATTAAATCCAATATAGTGGTCAGTTATCACTCTGATGATCAAGCAAAGCTCATTTCTTTCCAGCTCCACCTCCACTTCCAGCTGATTACCAGTTGTTCCCAGGGGTTGGATATTACAAATTTCATGCTACATTTGCCAATGGATCTGAAGATGCATCACTAAAGTATGCTTTGGAAGGTGGTCATTTAGCCATAGTCAATTCTGAAGCTGAATATCAAGTGTTAAAAACCTTATTTTCTAAACATCCAGAATGTGAACTGAAAACTGCTTGGGGGTTTGTTGGTTTTCATGATCACCACAAAGAAGGAGAACACATCACAATTTTTGGTGGGTAAATTCTACAATTAACATCACTGACTTGTGTTACCAATTCCAAAGGAAAACATTTATTTAGATGCAAAAATCCTGTTAAGTGTATTTGATTCCAAACTGTCACTGCTCATGTTATTTTACTAAAAGGTCAACCTCTTCAAGCAACGGGATTCACTCGATGGTCCCCTGGCCAGCCTGATGATACCCAAGGGGAAGATTGTGGGTCTGTTCATCGTGATGGTGGCCTCAATGATTGTGGCTGCTCTCAGCAGCTTCCATTTTTCTGTGAATATAATCTTTCATGGACTGAAAACTAGTATCGCAAATAATATTTAATGGTAAGATAACAGCAATATTAATGTTCATTGACTAAACAACATATACTTTTCTCTGATTTTTATAAATTCTATTTATGCTACCATGGTTTATTTCTTGAAATATGTAGTAAGTTTATAAGTAAAAAATTGGGTTTAATTTTATTTTTGCAATTTCCTTCTACCTATTTACATACTTCAAATGTAACTAGAAAGGAAATTTAAATGTCCATTGATATATACCCTACTCTCTTGCAATGCTCATAAACCAAAATTATTACCAAAAAAGAATACCCTCATTTGTTTTGCTAGGTGAAATTGGACCAGGACTGCAAGGAGAGCTGTATTGGAAAATTCCACATCCTTGAGGCAACTTTGTCATTCTAATCCAGTCTTATGGCCCAGCAGTAAGCTTTTTTAAATATTTACTACCTGTAAAATGATTTGTTCTTCTGGTCCGGAGTTTCTTGAAGCTTCTTATCATGATATCCATTTTTTCGATCTGTCTTTGAGTTAGGATTATAACTGACTCCCTTCATTTTACAATTATTTAAAAACCTCATCTGATTATGTACCTACTGCAGTGTTACTCGATTTTGTAAATTACAAGTGACAGTAGGCAAACAAGGTTATTTCCAAAATGCTTCTAGATTTTGTGGAAAAAAGCTTCGGTGGTAAAAGAATGCATTAAATATCGTAGATTGACTGGTGGA
The DNA here is from genome assembly GCA_002093875.1 of Calopteryx splendens. Lineage (NCBI taxonomy): Eukaryota > Metazoa > Arthropoda > Insecta > Odonata > Calopterygidae > Calopteryx > Calopteryx splendens. Next base: position 112,707 of record LYUA01005070.1, on the reverse strand, counting down.
GGATCATACTAGAAGCTCAGAATTTTGTGATAGGTAATACAGTTTTTTTCTTTAGTGGCAATATAAGCTGAGTCCCACATTTCCATCTTTGAATCATCAATTTTATCTTGAACATTTGGTATTTGAAACATACTAATTATGATTGAGCAGAAACATGACCATTTTAATAAATAGGTACTGCAACTAGGCAAAAGCACCTTACAAAACCTAAATCTAAGCAGGAAGTAAGCATGGATCCCCATGAATGAAGCTTGACAGAAAATTATATTTGATTGTGGAAATAACTGGAAAAGAAATTCTAGCCAAAGATGGAAGATTTTTAGGAATAGGGTTTGTGTTCCGTAATGAAACATGGTGAGAAAGAAAATGGTAATATTGAGTCAAATTTACTGGAATGAGAGTCAGTTAAAAGGGTATGCAGTAATAACAAAACTAACTGACATTTGTTTCATGTCATTTTTATTCTGCATCCAGTGAGACATCAGTGTATAACAGTATAGTACCAGATAGCAGTAGAGAGATTTCTGTGTGAGGATATGGAAATGGGCTCACTAAAAGAAAAGTGGTTACAGCTCAAAGAAGGGATAATTCAAGCTGCAAGTGAAACAATGGGAATGGTAAATAGAAGAAGGATAGAAAACCATGGATCACAGAAGTGATGATTAGGAAGATAGGCGAGAAAAGGAAATTGAAGAATGTAAAAAGAGAATTAGGAAGAATGACATACTAAGAGTTCAACCATAAATTAAGTTTGAAAATAAGTAAATCAAAAGAATTGGAGTAGAAAGAGTAGAGTAATGACTGGAGAGTTTACAGAGACAGTGCAAAATGGGTGCACTGTACAGGCAAGTGAAAGCATTGTTAAGAAGTCAGAAAATAAAAGCCATACACAGTATTAGAGATACATCAGGAAAATTATTGATAGAAGCTGAAGAGAATCTGGGAAGATGGAAAAAATACAATTAAGAACAAAATGATAAAGACATTAGGCAAGTGAAATTGGACAGAAAGAGAAAGTGATGTGAAAGAGGAGAGCTTAGACCTATATTATTATGTATAGTAGACAGGGAAATAGAGAAGCCATTAAGAGACATAAACTCAAACAAGGCTGTTGATGTATATGATATCTCAGGAAAATTAAAAAAGAATTTAGGAAAATATGGAGGAAATAGTTTTTGTTGGGTCGTTCACAGCATTTATGAGTGTTTAATGTGGCCAGAAGGCTTTGTTAGACCAGTGTTAATTCCCATCCCAAAATAAGGAAACACAGCAGCAGTGTACACAATATAGGTATGCGGAAATAAGTTTGATTTCACAACCAGCAAAGGTAGCACTAAGGATTAATAAAAATAAGATGGAGAAAAGGGCAAATGACTACTCAGAAGAGGATAGTTTTGGGAAGGGTAGGGGTACACGTGATGCCATAACTAGCTGCTGATAGAAAGGAATATAGAGGTTAATCAGGATGTATTTGTCCATTTCAAGGATTTATAGAAGTGTTTGATAGAGTAAATTGGTAGCATATAATAAACGTATTGCAGAACACAGGAGTGCATTGGAGAGTTTAGGTACCTAACAGAAACCAATACGTCTCAGGCTGTACAAGTGAGGGTAGCAGATGAAGAAACACAGGTTGTATTTGTTCAGGGTGGGTTGTATTAGGTCAGGGAGCAAGACAGTGAATGTAGGTGGGGAAATGATCAGGTCAGTCTGATTGGCAGACGATCAAGCTTTATCTAGCTAATCAGTCAAGGGGATGTAGTCATTGCTGAGCTCACCACAGAGCCAGTGTCATAGGTATGAAATGGAAATAAATGAGAAGAAAACGAAGTTCTTTAGACATAGAGTGCCTATATTAAACATTAATATAGGAGGATAAACTTTAGCAGGTAGGACAATTTAACTAATCAGGTAGTGTTTTACAAGAATATGGGGAATACTTTAAGGAAATAAGAAGAATCGCATTAGCTTTTAACAGAGGGAGAGAATTAATGTATAGGACCTTAGGCAAGGATGTAAAGAAAAGACTGATGAAGACGTTGTTATGAAGCGTGGGTTAGTTTGACTCAGAAACTTGGTCGTTCATGTAAGAGGATAAGCACAGGTTGAAGGATTTTGAGATGTGGGTGCTGAGGAGGATGGAAAAAGTGAAATGGATGGAAAGGAAAACGAAGGAAGAAATTTAGAGCATGGTAGGGGAGGAGAAATTACTATTGGGAGATACGAAGAGAGAAGTATCAGGCGTGATGTGGTGGAAGTTTATCTTTATGAATATAAAGACGTGCAATTTTCCACAAATAAAGTTTTTAT
>LYUA01005057.1:19848-30720 GCA_002093875.1 Calopteryx splendens | reverse complement strand
AATCTCCGTCACGTATCCTTTCTTTTCTGTATGTACAGGTATGCCGTCCGAAAATCAGAGCATCGTTATCCTTTTTCCGTTAATGTCTAAACTGCCTCATTATGTGTTATTTTTTTATTTTCGAGATGTGTACATTTTGCGTAACGGCGTTAAAGAGCTTCCCGACCATTTTAATTTCTCTACTTTCACCATGTTTGATCCATGTCATCTGGTCTTAATTTTGAGGAGCGTTATCTTCTCTCATTGAAGTTAATTCCGATTTCCCTCAGGACACGTAGGAGTACGCTCCAATCTACGTTTTCAAAGGTTCTCTACAGTCCCAAGGCACTCAGGTCATTCAATCATTTCTCAATTATAATCCTGAGGGGCTTATTTTATTTGTATGCTCCTTCCATATTCTCGTAAACACTTCTCTTTCCTCTCATTTCTTTGGTAAATTATTCTTATTATAATGTTAGATGCGTGGGACGTCAGGTTTCCCAACGTATTCAGCCTTAAGGTCGGTTTGGTTGGTCACCCAATACTACACCCAAAGGCCAGCTCCTTTCCCTCTGCCACCTGCGGTTTCCCAGGATGACGAAAAATCAACACAGCTTGACAGAAGCTGAGGGCATCCAGTTGCTTCACTCGGAATCGAACCTGGGCCCTCCGTTTAGTAGCCCAGCGTTCTAACTACTTTTGTTTTTCTCACATGGTATTTGATTAGAGCTACATATCACGCGAGGCAAAATATTAAACTTCACATGTATAGCTATAAGTACCATCTACACAATTAAACAGCTTACATAAAATAGGAGCATTACCAGAGTAAAGAAATTAACTACTGAAAACTATCGAGTTGAGAAACGAATTAACTACTCTCAGAATTTAATTTCCTTAGTAACCCTGACTTTGATATATCTACCTAGGGGAATTTGATCACAATGAAACTTTTTCAACTATTGGATTACTTCCTAGATCACACTTGGCTTAAAAAAACATAGACCTTCATATTTAATTATATAAGTGCACTCCAAAAAATGGGAAAACTTAACACAACATATAACGAATATATCGAGAAGGGAATTCCGTACATGCTTTCTTTGGTGGCTTTCCTAACTTCTATTTTAATCAATTTATATTTTGAGATTCCAAATATGTAATTGTGAAGTAATAATAATAAGAACTAATATCTCTCCAGAGCTGTCACATTAAAACGGATACTTCAAAAACTATAATTCATGTTATTAATGAAGTGATTACTATGCGCATTCCAGACTGAACAAAATGCTACATTTATACATAAGGTATAAGATGCAAATGAAAGTAAAATTCCATATTGACCTCTTATTCAACAATTTCCTCTATTTTAGGATATTATCTGTATATCCAATAAAAATTCCAATACAAATTTTAGGATTTAGGTACTTATTTAACATTTGAAAGCCATATCTCTTAGAAAATCCTTCGTGGGAAAGGTGATGATGGTCAAGGCTTCCCTATTATTTGAAGTTACAATGGGAATCCCAATACAGTCTAGCAAAACTTATATTCGTGAAGTGCCTACTTCCTGATTTGTGAAATATTGTCAAAATACAATCAGACACGAACTTTTAACTTCTACCACACGGGAGGGAAGTTACTTTCAATTAATCATATAGGCATGTATTGCTTATCGTTATAATATTTTCCCCTTTTTTCCTGCTCCTGGTCATCATGTGCATGATTACTTTCTTCTTGATGTATGCCGCTATTTTTCTAATCGTATGAATGCAACGTATTGGATTACAGAGCTGCGCCAATTTTTCCGAATATTTAAATACTTCCGTCGGTAATTAGTCGAATTCTGGTTCCTTCTCCACTGTAAGTCGTTCACTGCAGCGTTGAATTCAGCCCCGAGTATGTACGTAGTCAAGATTCTCCCCATGCACTGCATTCTTTACTTTTGACACTTTTATACGAATTTCCTATCCAGCATAAGGTTAAACCGAATAATATTTTAATCTATTCCTTATGGATTAACCATCTGACTATGTACACTGAAGTAATGTTTTACACTTCTGTAACCTGCCTCAACTATCCTGGAACATTTTGCATTTCTTCGCGAAGGCTATTCATTCATTCTCCTCAAGCCCTCCTTGTATTCCAGCTGATTTTCGTTTCATATTCTGCTGTAACATTTTTTTTCTTTTCTCTTAATTATATCCACCGTTTCTTCTGTAAGCAATGATTTCCTTTTCACAACCTTCTCATACCAACAGCTTTCTTTGCACCTTCTAAATTTCCACTCTAAACGTCTTGCCATCTTCCTTGGATAGATCAAGTGTTACCACGGTTCTGTAGTTTACTCTCCTGTCACCATCAAACCGCCAATTTCACAATACGCCATCAAAATCTTTGAATATTATGAATTTGTAGCTAAAACTCCCCTTGAAACTTTACAGGAAATTATACTGAAAAGAATTAATGTTCATAATAATAAGCTCTTCATATTTCCGCGACTTCGATTTCTTCTCGTGGCCATCTCCCCACCTGTAACCATAGCTAAGTCTTTAATTCGAACATATCGAATAGCCAACGCTGTATTAAATTTATTATAAAAATGTTATTTTTAGGTTATAAGCTTCTATTCAAATATATCAAACGTGCGATTTTTCTTACGGAAGCGAGAAAATAATCCAAGCTACGCACTGAATCCTCCATCGTAGGTCTGACAATGGTGACAACGTTAGAGATTAGAGAGAGCCGAAGAGATTGATTCATAATTCGTTTTTCCATTGAACATATCACGGCGAAACAAAAAGAAGAAAGAGCTTTCAAAGCACCATATATTTCCCTTATAGATATTTCTTCATCACATTGTCGTAGCAAGAGTAAAAACAGACCCTATCACAAGCCCCTGCGAGAAGCTTCGGAGTCTTTTCTAGACGTCAATTTTGGACAGTTGATGGTATGAGGCGTTACTTTGATGGGAATGATTCGTCATGAAATAGGAAAAATCTTTATTTAGAATAAAATAGCAGGTAAAGTACACATGGAGGTGGTTTCCGACCGCTTCCATGGAAATGCGCCGTTCTCCTTTTTACATTTTTCTTTATTGCGTTTATCGCTATTACATTCACATTGTCAACGGTTGTTTAATCGGTTAAGAAAAAATATTAAAAAATATTTATGAAGGTTTTTGATAAAAGGATTCATTGTATTATATTCTTAATTTGTATAAATAAACTACGAAAGAAACACCCATTCGTTTGGCTTATCCCACCTATCTCAAAAATATGACCTCACTAAACATTTGAGTCAAACTGAGGGGACATTTTTATCTGTTTCATACACATTTTATAAATTTAATGTAAAGTACTTTTTTCTCTCTTCTTTTTCAAAATAAACATTAATACAATGAATGACTGCTTTCTATTTTTATAAATACACACCACTGTGCTGCCACACAAACAAAAGTTATTAAAAGAACAAAGCTTAAGTTATTATTCAGTCAATCCCTTTGGAGTACGACAATTCTTCCTCGTTAGACTGCATTAATAATTACTTCCCATGAACAGGTTTCAGTTCATACAGGGTTTTTTGACAGTTGGATAGTTGAAGTTGAGTGTCCTGGCTCCTTTCCGCAGATATTTTCCAGTTTATGAATAGGTGATGGAGATTAAATTGCCATACTATTCTTCATAGTTTCCCGCTCTCCCTATCCAAGGTAGAGCTTCATAGTAGATCATAACTTAGTTACATCCAAATTAATGCATATTTTCAGAAAAAATGGTTCATTAAAATATTGATAAGATTAATATCCCTGCTGCTATTCGTCCCCTATACCTGCGAACCCAAAATAAGTACAGCAAATATTTTATTGAAACAGGAAAAATTTAACTTTACATTTACAAGACACCACGTTACGCATATCGTGCTCCTTCCATCACACACGCAGCATCGCAAATAGATCTATTCAGCCCCTTATCTACCCTCCAAGTTATCCAATGTATTTATGCGAGGCCGTGTTTCGAGTGCATTAGAACTACTCCATGTTCTTAGTTACGAGATCTCTTCCCTCGAGCGGTGTGGATTTTAATAGAATGTGAATACAAATGTTAAGGCTCCGGATCACTTGTTTCGTTTTGTGTGGACAAATTGTAATGTAATTAGAATGATCTCCAGGCAGGCAGGTTTAGTGGAAGGTAAAGCTAAATTAGGGGAAGACTAAGCCTCTCTCAGATGTCGTCCTCTGTTGAGGGAGGGGGAAATGATAAAAAAGACATTCTGAGAAGATACAGAATACAACGTGGGAAAATATGAAGACCAAGGATTTTACATACGCAAATATATGTGTGCCCAATGGCTTTGATTTATTTTTAAGCTGCATGTAGAATGTTCCTGGCGTTGACTCAGCGTTGATACGACAGTAATTGTTATAAGGGACCTCTAGTTTGGCCACGTGGAACAATCAAGAGAAACAAGGTTTCAATATTGGCAATTGATACCTTGTTTCTCTAAATATTGGCCATTGAAACCTTGTTTCTGTTGATTTTTACAGCGGTAAATGGAAAAATTCACATCCCCAATAGAATAAGCAAGGAAGAGCGAAGTACTCTTTTCAATGAGTGATGACTTAACAGTAAGAGGAGGTTACGCCTAATTATGATCGAGTATGCCTCGCGATGTTATATGACTGGTCCATGCAGACTTGTCACCTAATTGTTTTCCAAGAGATGTTAGATCAGCTCCGTGAATATGTTATTATGCTTTAAATGAATGTCTCCGTAGGTCACCAAACATTTATAGTGACTAGGAGTTTAAAAAAATGAGACCAAACAGCAAGGGATTCATTTTCCTGGGATGATGGCTAACTATATTTTTCTCACGCAATTTTATTTAATTTGGCCTACCGTCAAAACGCTACTAGCAGATTCAATCTTCGAATTAAAAAAAAAGCGAGCGATATAATTCCAATTTCTACAATGGGTCTCCGAAGTAAGCGAGCGAACGAGCGAGTGAAGAACTCTTCTTAGCTTCAGTTGCCCCCGGTGAATTTTTATACTAAAATTTCGACTGTAGGAAATAAATATAATTGTCTATTCCCATTCTTCCGTAACAATACTAATCAGTAACAAATTGTTTGGCATATTAATCAAGAATATCATATTATTTACGAATGTGAACAATCCTAATTATCATATTATCTGCCTAGTTCGGAAAATTCGAATTTTTCGTCGAACCTTTTTTAATCAGATGTTTTGTATCGGAAACAAACTCTTCTGGCTATATCCTCATGTATGATGCCAACCTAAGTGAGTAACCTAGTAGTCAACCTAAGTATTTCTACAGATATAATTCTGATAGAAATAATCGATATTAATTTTGAATTTTTTTAAATTCTCATAAATATGAATCCGTTTAATGCTTAATTTACCATAGCTAGCTCGTTCATCTGCATAATTTCAAACATATAAACAAACAATGGATTCTATACTATTGATTTTCAGAGCAAATTATAACTCCCGACTCTTATACATTTTGGATGCTGAGGTCTGGGAAAAACATTTATGGATCAAATATGAGTGATCAAATCAAACAGAATCAAACAAAACTGAGATATCTTGATTTTGGTGAAAAACATTTCAAATGATACGGTAATTGACTGAGTATGTAAAACTATCTTCGTCTAACGAGCAAATAACATGAATCAGCCAAATGAGTAAAATCGTCTGAAAGAGTTCAAAATATTCTTGTCTTCAACAAGCGGACCAGAAAATATTTGGCACTACCAAGAAGCCAGGCTAACAAATAGTTTACCGAACAGTAATTTTCGGTGAGAAAAAATTTTCAAATGTAGGTACGTGCGGAATATTATTTTTCCTGTGCGAAATTGTGCAGAATCAATTAATGAAAAGAGTGAAATGGCGAAGGAAGATGAATTCTCGCAGCGGGATAACGTGAATAATGGAGATCGGCGTCATTTCAAACGGAGAGTCGACAATCGGACCTTCATCACGGCGTCTCTCAAACCGTCTGGATCCGTTTGATCTCTGTCAATGGATAGAATATTTGTCATAGAGAAATGTCCCGCGTTGGTTGGCTTATTCGCCGATGAGGCAAATGCAATGTCAACGCAATCCGTCACATGTGAGCTGCTCGACGATTCACGGGTCGCCTCCCGCTTCAAAACCTAAAGCGTTTTTGGATGGCATAACGCCGTGATTGCGCGCGAAACTGCACGTGAATGAGAATATTAGCATCACAAACGGACTAAGAATGGACTAATCACGTAACCATAAAAACTTCATTCTACGTAATGAAGAATCGGTAAAAATTTGTGCCACCGCGTATCAGTTTAACTCCGTGTTTACAAAGGGGAATTCAATATTTAAACTGCTTATTGCGAGATAGAACGTATTCATTGTTTTATCGCTAATTAAATATCGGTATCATTTATGCAAAAATCCGATTTAACATAATAAGAATATTAAATGAGTACGGGAGCATTAATTTAGTCACTGTATTCACGTTCACCCTTGTAAAAATAAATATATTAGCTCCCCTTTCGTTTCCGCCGACAAAAATGTGATAAAAATTCAGTGGAAGCATACCTTTCTCCTTTGTTAAATTCCGTGCCCTCCTATGATGTGAATTCATCATTATTTCAACTTCTTAATTCCTCAGATGTACCTACTGCTTCCACATGGCCAGGCTCGTAAATAATTGGTGCCTCATTCAAGATGCAAGATTCAAAAGAAAATATTACTCCTAATTATTGCCTTTCCATCTTAGCATCTACTTCATCCACTGATTTGAGACGTGGTACGTGGTTTACTCGCTTCCAAAATCAGAGAATCAATGATTCGAATGCTCATATGAACATAAATTATATGCTGTTCCCTTGGCGTTCCGCAGAGAAAGAATTATTTCGAAATAAATCGATAAATATCCGGTGAACAGTAACAGGCAACAATATTAGCAATAGAAATAAGAAATGAGTAATTAAAATAGACGTAATGAGATTATTCTAAGCAACAATGAGTTGTCTTTAATAAAAAATGCGAATTGCATCGCTGTATTCCCGGATTTCCAGTTGTTAACATTCTTCGATATTTCATAAGTTAAATAATCTATTACTCCAGAGAGAAATGGAGGTATTTTCATGTCATTAAAGCGTATGCTATGATTCTTTGCGAAGAGGGGAAAGTGAAAGCATAAAAATAATGCACAATGGAACATGCTAAAAAGTAATTAAATAACTTCAATAAGTCATTAGTACCAGTTGAAGGTGGATTTTTCAGGAACTCTACCGTAGTCCAATTCATTCAAGGAAAATTCATGAAAATATCAAGACGTGCACAAAAGCTATCTTCGAAGCCCATCAAACCTTTGGCCTAGGAAAAGAACAACAGACAATTATGTAGACATGTAAGAATAGTAAATTTTGGTTTTCAGGTTGCGTCGACGGCAAAGGTCATTTTGCATTGGGTAGAAATTACATGAATATTTAGAAAACTCCTCATCTATAGAACCACCTTTCCTATTGGGTCCCAATTTTGGGAAGAAGCTGAGGAATTCGAATCCTCTGTGAAAAACCAACGGCGCCTTTAAAACGCGAGATCAATCAGCACTGCTCTCGAAGGTACGGCGGCGGGTTTATACTACCGCGCAATTAGTTGTGTCCGGGAGAACGGTGCGAGGCAGGATAAGAGGTAGGCTGCGATTTTAATTGATATCGCATTCTATATCGCACATTAAATAAACATCGCGACACCGCTGTCTATGGTGTGTAGCAATAATTTATGGCACATCGTTTTCCGCGTTACTTCCCCGTCGGGTTAGTACGAATGACATAATAGGCACGATATTCAAGGCCCTAAAGGATATCCCTCACGGCCTTCAAATCTTTTAAAATATTGAGGGTCGAATTGGAAATCAAATGTCACGCATCTCAAATTTACATCGAAGGTCCGAATTTCTCGGCAGGTAGATATTGCAGTACGACATCGTATGAACACCATAGATTAGATTAGATAGATTACCATAGATTAGATAGCACCATACATAAGATGGCATGAATGTGACCGATTGGCAAATGGTCGGCAAGATCGCATCACCACTAAGTAAAACGAATTAGGAGGGTAGGGAAAGGAGGGACTCGAGTCCTAACGACCTTGGTCTCTTTGGAGGAATCCTAACATCTGCATCATACCCTGCAGGCCGCCGCGAGGGTGTGTGACAAGGGGTGTTAGGTCACCAGACATGATGACATAGATTATTATTAGCATTCCGTATTTCGTCACATACCTGATGTCAAATTTTCGTACGTGTTCCCTACTGTTATACTCAAGAATTGTGCAAGGGAAAAAATATTCCTTATATCCCGTATCTGCTCGGCATTCAACATCTCTCAATTTTCCATCGTGGACTCGTCTACCTATGCAACCCGAAGGTAAAATTATTCTTTCTGTTTCAGCGTTAAACGCGAATGATTTACATCCATCTCACAATTTAAGTCGAACGCAATCTTGTTCTTCCAGTGGCTCTCAACCAAGGGTTTAATCAGCTTGACGATCTCCACTCTGAATGGGTGGGTGAACCCACAGCTTGCTCCACAGAGTCAATTCCACGAGCCCTTTCCTCCCAGTCGTGTGGAGCCAAGGCTCTGCCATTAGCTCTCCTTAGTGCTTCCATTGGAAACCACGCTCAGGAGAGGATATAACATAGAACAGTGCCATATTTTCAAGACAAAAAACAGGCTGGAACAAACTCTGCTTAAGGTAGAAAGATTAACCTCAATTTTATTTGAAAATAATACAATTAAATTCAAGTCGGTATCAAGTTCCATGGACTCTAATTATTTGCATATATCTAATCAATTTAATTTGGCTAACGGAAAAACTATTGAATTGAAGTTTCACAGTTAGATATTTTTATAATTTGTATGTAAAATAAATAAGAATATTTGAACGAATGATTTCAAAGAGTAAAAATACAAGCGTAACTGATTTAAAAAATATATAATTAGCAATACCTACTTCAGAGACATAAAATAGAGAGTAAGGATTAAAGCAGAGATGTTTCTCGTTCGTTCGGATCTTCACCACCTCTCGCGTGCGTTCACGTATTAATGCATTTGAGGAAACATTAGTGCTCAAAAGGGGGCAAGGTTCCAATCTTTCAAACTTCCGGTTCCATCGGATCCCCTAGATTGATATTTACGATACGCCCATCGAACAGCCCGCATGAAATGCCCACGACTTGCTCGAAAAGAATGGGTCTGGTTGACAGGCGAACAGATTATTACTGCATAAAGCGTCTGAGATTGATAACTCTTTAAAATCCATTCCGCTTACTATTCATCATATTCTATTTTTTTTTCTCGCTGACTTGAACAAGAAGCGCGTGTCAACCCAAGTGGTATGGCTCACGCAAGTGGATAACCCAACTCTTTCAAACGCATATTAATTATTCATTCTTTTAAAACACTAATACATATGTCAATTAACTGAACTGAACTGTTCAAAGGGGGAAAAATATACATAGAATTTAAATAGAGGGTTGATTTCCGTCAAGAATAGAGAGATCCCACGAGGCCACCTGCTCTATTTTATTTGAGGATACCTATGAAGGGAAATAGGTCTGTTGTACGAATGCGTTTTACCGCATTTACAGCGGCACCCACTTCATTTTAACATGCATTGAAAATGTTTCAAAAATGAGTTTTTTCAATGGAGGCGAAAAATATGTCTAAAAAACTCGATCGATAAATTTGCTCACCTCGCAGAAAAACTAACTAGGAAAACTTGCGCTTATCGAGATTCCAGGAGGAACGATTGTAATTCGATGAATATAATTTATTCGTCACAGTCACGAGAAAAAATTGCTCTCAAAACTTTTTTAGAATATTATTTTTAATTTTATTAGCCGTATGAAATTTTTCGAAGCCACATGAAACAACGTCCTGGGGCAATCACATTGAAGGTAAAAGGTTCCCAAGTGCGAGTGGCATTTTAATTACATTTCCAACGTAATTGTTTTCAAAGCGAAGAAGGAGATGCCCGGATATTTTGGACGAGGGGTCTGTGCTCGACCAGAGCGTATACCCATTAGAACAGATTGACTCGAGAGATTACTGAGAATTTGTCGCTTCCAGAAAAGAGCTCAGAGGTGAACGTCAACGCAAATGTCTAAGAACAGTATGATTACACATGGAGAGTCAACATAGGAATGTTTTATCGTAACCATGGAAATAGCATTCGAAAACCAAATATAAGAGAAAAAATCGAAAACATAATCGCCTGGTTCCATTGCAAAATATGAAAAAAAGATGAAATTCATAAATAATCATATTAATACATATTCAATGAATGATGATGCATTAACAGCAGCAAGGGCTATATTTGCGGCTGGCAACGGTCCCTCCTTAAAATCTAATTCTAGAGATAATTCCTCGAGTCTACAAAATGAAACCATCGTCCTTCCCATTTATCCTTCTGTGCAATTTAGCGGGCAGAGTTCAGGTGAAGGTTAAAGGCCTGGAAAATGCTTCCTGGTGGCGACTTCAAAGCGACTGCAAACTAAGCGCGGGGACCTTTTGGGGCGACTGATTTTTGGAGTGCTCTACGCCCTCTCCACCACGAAATACGTGCACGGCCGCCTTTCTAGATTAACGCCTGCTTTAATTTACCGTTTTCATTACATTTGCTTGCACTAAATCCCACGCACTGCTCGTCTCCAAAAGACGCCACTGCCTCACAAAAGGTTCGGAAGCGCCGGGTAAGCAGTTGGTGAGCGGAGAAAAACAACACAGCCGTCGAACCGGGGACGAAAAAGGAAATCGCAAAATGAGCATGCTCGTTCCCGGACGTCCTGCCTTCACGCTCGTGAGGGAATAACGACCCTAAC
>LYUA01005048.1:24238-35192 GCA_002093875.1 Calopteryx splendens | reverse complement strand
TGTTGCCATGAGTGAATCCACCCGCCATTGCCCCTATCAGCCATCTTCCCTACCCTTTCCTATTTTCACGCTATTCTTTCCACTCCTTCCTACTCCTCCTCCTACCTAGGGCTATTTTTTCGGTGATTTCCATCAAATTCCTTGCACATGATTATGCTGCACTGTAGTGAAACGCGTCGTGCCACGTACCTGCAATACAAATGTAGAAACTACAAGGTAGTTTTTCTAGATATCCATAATTTCAACGAAGTCAACGCCTGATTATATTAAGTGTATGTATCTCTTGGTTAAAAGTAAAATCGATTTTTTATCATTAGCTTTATTTATGAGACAAAAAGTGTATATTTTCGGATGTACTTCCGACCGATATTAATAGAATATAATTTGGTAATTTATCTTCTGAAGTTAGTAATGAATATTGCTTTCTTAAACCAAGCACTTACAACTTCCACAGAATCGTCTATTTCAAGTTTCATAAAACGACATCAATATTGATCATATATTGAAAATTATCTTTGTGGAAATTCAAATAATATCGTAAATCATAAGCATTATAAACTGTAACATTTAGTAATTAAAAACCAGTTTCAGTTTGGTACAAAAAGCCTACGGAAAGAGTATTCGTATACCCGGAACGTCACGTATTGACGACAAAGCCACGTTAAAGTAGCGAATACCCGCGCAGAGCTCGTAAGGACATTATATTTAAAGTCGACATTTAAATGTAACACTCCCAAGAGATTGTTGGGTTGCTTCAGCAGTATCACGTCTTAGACTATGTTCATGGTAGTTTTGAACTTTTTGATAGAGCTGGTCCGCCAAATTTAGTCTATCTAGAAGTCCATTAGATAAAAATGGACAAATGGGTCATCCTCCTGAGTTATACAGGAGTTTCTATTTATTTTTATCTATTTCATTATTATTAACGTTTATAATTGCTCAGAAAGGACATAATTTAAGAAAGCAGGCACCAAGGATACCGATGGTAGCCTTATATTATAAAAGGGTAGGAAGAAGGGACGTATGAAGAGCAAGGAATCGATGGTGAAGTCAGAACTGGCTATAAGGCCTAATCCTGGAATATCATGGAGAGGGAGAATGATATATTTAATGGTCGAAGTAATCAAATTCTCATTCAAGGTATGGTGACTAAAATGGCTGTCACTCCATTCGAAGCATCAAACCCACAGTGATGTCGTTAAGGAGAGAGGTAATAGGTACCTATGTGAAGCACGTAAAAGTTGACCTATTTTAGTGTCTGTGGAGGGGCAGTTGAGGTCAGCTCTGCCGAAGGAACCCGACGCAAAACGTTAATACATTTTACAATCGAGCCTCGAAGCAATCGACAATGGTTTTTGGCAAAATGGTTACTTAAATTTATCTCTTTCGAATGGCATTGGAGTCGTACGTTAAGAGTCGCTGTGGTGGGATTATTGTGAAATGATATTCAGGTGCCACGTCAGTAATGATGAAATGTTATGTCTACAAAATTATATCCGAATCAATTCAACTTACGACCTTTGAATCACAGCAAGGGAATCAGAATTTAGGTAACATGTGACTGGTATACGTTAAAGGACATTATTAAAATAATACCATTCCTACCAAAGAATTTATTTATAACAATCACATCGTAACGATGAAATATATATTTTATGCAATATCCAAATTAGTAGGTACCTTTCTGGCACGAGTGGAGCTGCGCTTTCACACATCCGATTTCGTGTTGCATCGCCAATGAGTGCATCGCTGCGCAATATGGCCCGTTTTCGTACCCGCGTCAGTGCGCGTTGTAAAACGGAAGAAGGGGTTGGGCCATGGGTGGCGAATTCATTAGACTTGAAGGAAACTTTTAAGGTTAACCCACTCTGTAACTAGTTCATTCAAAAATCAGAAAGATTGACCTCTAGGTTATTCCATCGTTTACAATATAATATATCAGGTACCTCCAGCGTAATATTTTAATATTTTTTTATTAGAAACTAGAGGTAGCTTTCTACATCACTCGACTACTCGACGCTTTGTGTCATCTTCCTCGGGTGCCTGAAGATGACACAAAGTGTCGAAACCTAGGTCGTACCAAGTAATGGAGTAGTCGAGTAATGTAGAAAGCTACCATCTTCGTGTCACCTTCTTCGGGTGCCTGAAGATGACACAAAGTGTCGAAACTTAGGTCGTACTAATAAAAGTCATTAAGTGGATTTAACAAAGTTTTTTCATTTCATTCGAGGTTATTTTAAGGTTCATATTTTTACATTATTTTAACTATAATTATAAGTTGGCTTTCAAAGTTGCCTTCTTTATTGTATGCTTAAAAATCGTCTCCGTATATCTTCTTGAATATTATCACTCTCATTAGATGTAGAACTACCTTTTCATGATTTTTTCATCTAAAATTATCGCAACTTCTAGGTAATTATGTTCCCTTGCCGTTTTTCGTTTGAGCCACGTATTTTACTCAAAGACATGTTACGCTCAGTACGCATTTCGCCGTGCGTCTGTCGGCCATTGCAGATAACCCGCAAGGTTGTCTGTCCCTCCATTCGGAATGATTCGTTTCAATGTGATACGAGCTAAAGATACCTGATACAGAGGACCATAATACCTTGGTCAACTCTCCTCCCCTCCCTGACTGCAAGCTCTCGTTTGTTTAGGGAAAAATGAGAATTTGGAAAGTACATACTTTCGAGAGAGCTACTCTTTTTTTAGTAGACAGCACTCTCTGGGGCACGATGCTTCAAAGCCTTGTGACTTTGCCTTAGAGAAATATTCCTATCCGAAAACTATACATGGAGAGACCGAGAGAAGAAGTACCTGGTCGAAGCCAGGGACTCCGATAGTCAGGCGGGCTACTCTCCACGGTCGGGCCCGGAGACAGGCACAGTGAGCAACTCGCCGCTCAAGACCTGGGAAAGATGGAGCGCATGCAAAAACTTCTTTTACCGTGGCCAGTCCATCGAGGCCGCAGCTGCCAACGTCGCCCAAGGGGGGCGATAGCCATACTCTCCCCAGATCACGAACAAATGAAAGACAGCGAGCGTCGGTTTCCACTCGCAGCCGCAAACCCTGGCGATGCAGGCTGCGTTGGAAATGGAGAGGTGATGAGGGACAATTGCCGTTCGGCACCGCGGCCTTCGGTGGCACCCAACTTCCTGATGGTCTGCGGCACCGCACAATCGCATGGTGCTTGGAAAAGTAGCCGGAGCCCGCGTGTCCCTCCGCGCACCCGCTGGGAAGATCTCACGATGAATGGACCGCCCCTAAAGAAGGGGGTCCCCGCCCCCCTCCCCCCTTGCCTGGGCCACCCCCTTTCCCCGGCGACTGCTCTTTTGTGTGTATGTGTGTGTGGCTTGTGGAGGGGAAGGAGGAGGGAGGCGGAGGGGGGCGTGGGGGGAGGGACGCGGAATCGGGATTCCTCCTCCCCCAACTCTCCCGGAGTCCGGAACGTAATTCCCCCTCCCTCCCGCCCCTCCCCCCCCACCATCTCTCGTTGGACGGGGGTCGGGAGGGGGTGAGTGGGGGCGCTTATCGGGTGGCGCCAGGGATACCGCGGATGGATTCAATTTGCTGCGAACGACCCGCTGGCGCCCCTGGAGCTTCGCGAGTCCCCGAGCCGATTTTTATTCCTTTTATATTTTTCCCGAGAATGACGGTGGAGATTCGCTCCCCGGGGGACGCGGGGGTGGAGGCAAGACACGAATGCGGTGGATCCTCCCTTCTTTTTTTTTAACAAACCGACACGAAATGTGGATTTGTCTGGGAGGTGAATTTTAAATCTCACAGAAACCCCTTTTCCGGCATCTCGCGTACCTTCCCTCAAGGAAAAAGCCCTCGTGACGGTGTTCCTCGCCGTAGTCTCGTCCCGCCTTTCCCGTTTAAAGAGAACGCTGGAGTTTTTCTTTTAATTAACCAACATTTTTCCTCCATTATCCATAGCACTGGAGGTACGAATTTCGCTCTATTCCCACTAATGACAGGATTAATCAATGGTGATTTTTGTATATCTGGTCGATTTAGTTATGTTGTCATGTGGGAATAAAATCTTAATTTCAACGTTCTTTGTTCCGAAGCCGATGAGATCGATACCTAACGATAAGCGGGAAAAGCCTCGAATGTCCTCGCACAGTATCATATTATATTATTTAACTGAAATTTTCGGCGTTCTATAGATACAGTTATGACAGTAACTGAAATTAATTTTGTTGCCACGGGACCTTATTCTCGCATATCTAAACTCTCCTTCCAGATTCTTGTTTGAAGGCACACACTTCCGTAAGTAGGCGATCTAAAAATATTAGTTTGCTAAAATTATGTGAGAGGCAAGTTCACACAGCCGTAGGAAGTTTTTAAGTTAGCCAATGTTGCCCGCTCACTTCATCACTCGAGCTTCTTTTATTCCAAATTAATTTTTTCATCTAGTCCCCATTCCCTATTCGGAAGGAATCTTAGATGATTTCAAAGCATCAATTTGCAATTAGTCCAAAAGGTATTTGAGTGAATAGTTTGATCATTAAGGTTTATTTTTTTCATTGTTCAAATTTGTAATTGTCTGATGTTTTGCCAATGATTCAGTTATCGATAGTCCCGTGAAGTTAAGGCCGGGAGTTTTGGAGGATTCATTGCAAGATATTTTTCGTGAATGATTATAGAATCTGATAATGCTTAGTCGTTACATGTGAAAAAATAGTGAAAAATAACTTTCAAAAGTAACTTTTACAATAGATTAGAATATTTTGGAATTAACCAAGAAGATGGTTAATAGCACGACCGATAAATGGTTAGGGACATCACATGCATCTATTAAAATCAGATTGGAATAGAAATATGTTTGCACGCAAAATCAGTGACAATCCAAATATAAACTTAATAATTTCATAATCTTAATGTAGTCGTATAATGAATAGTTAAAAAATAGCATTTTTTAAATCGGAGCAGTTGTTACGCTAAATTTTTCGGATAATTTTTACGTTTATTTATTTATACATAAATTTTGTTTTTCGGAAGAAAAAATTTCATGAGTGTCCAGGAAGGATACATTTTCTGACCTGACATATCCAACCCGTTTAGGCTCGAACTATTTTAAGATAAATTTCATTCTCTTCTATCGAATCAAATAAAAAAAATTCAATATATTCTTTAATTAAAAATATTTTTCCATAAAATCGTATGAAATGGATAAAAAAAATTTCAATTTATGTTCTCTAAATAGCAAAACGGAAATGGGTGTTTTTTAAAGTAGGTTTATATTTTTTTATAGCTGTTTACAGAGTAAACTGTCGATAATAAATATCGCTAGTATATAACTTGGTCTCCCTCCTGTTGAAGTAGCATCACATTGCTGCATGGTGCACTTTTCACGAATCTCTCAAGCTATTTGAAGAATCGGGGGTTGACTTTAACATCCCACTTGACGTTATTATCATCCCGGGAAGCTTACTCAATGCTTTACCTTTAATGGTCTAGTTCCTTATTCTTTCTTCAGCTCGACATTGTATTTCAGTGTTAAATAATGCCTTTAACAAAATACGCTTTCGTAACCCTCGGAAATATCGAATTTCTCTTAAAAAATTGTAATACTTATGGACTTATGGTACTAGCTTGAAAATATGCTTTCGTAACGCACGGAACTATTGAATTTATCTTAAAAAATTGTAATACTTATGGACTTATGGTACTGGCTTGAATTGGGTTGCCGCGATGAACCGTATTTTACCTTTCGATTGAGTGAAATTTATATTTTGTATCTTTTTCGGCGTTTCTCCATAATTTAACATTTTGATTGCATTTTTATTAGGGTCCCATCCCTGAGAAGAAATGTGCTCATTTTTAAGCCTCAATAAGTACACATTTCCTCGTGGGGCGTGAGTTTCTTCTACAATGCACAACACCAATGAAAATGTCAAAAATGACGTCAAGGGTAAACCTATTCGGTTTACTGAAAATGTATCACTTAGGAATGGAGATATTTGAGCACTCACAGCGAAAAATCATTTTGCGTCCGAGGTGATCTCACACTTGAGGTCCTATGACTTCCCATTCGTGGCGTGATACCCTTTTTCTTTAAATATGGCGAAACTGACTGTTTAAGTACTCTGTCTTATTACTTAGTTCATTTAAAAACAAGGCTTGATCTATATTGGATAAAAACATACCAGAAAACTATGCCTTAATGTTATGCCCTTAAATAATTTCCTTTTGTCTGCTAATAACCTGTTGAATTCTTATTTTATGGCTCCGAAATACCTGAAATAACAAGATTCGTGGAACATTTGTTTTCAGAAAATAATACCTAGGTAATTGTATTCATGTTCTTTCCATCTCATATTATTCTTATTTAATATTCTATATTGTATAATCGAAACCTTTGTTCGAAATTATTGAATTTTTTCGATATTTATATATTTATATAAAAGTATCGCCGAATTATGAAGGATTTTATCACTATTTTTGCATTAATGAATTACACATTTACTTGAAGTTGGACAACCCAGGCTAGTTAGCAAAAGGATATTTGAACAAAAATCCAAAGGTATTTTTTTTATTGTCTGCGCTGTCCTGCTCTGTCCTAAATGTTTTTGTGTGCCTAGGTATGTAGTTCCCCGTGGCAATAATTGTCATAGAGCGAGAAAATTCATCATCTTCAGCTCTGTGACCGTTAATCATTACGTATAATAAAAAAAATCGAATGTGAGTTGGTAATTAGCTCTGGGTTTTAGAAACATTTCCCAGAGCATTGTGATTGGGAGTAGTCGCACTGGAGGGGGAAATGAATGACCTCAAATACCTCTAGTGAGTGATCGGAAGTGAGGGCGAAGGGGTAAAGGGGTGGATGCCATTGGACTCCTCGGCTAACTGCGAACGCACGTCTGCGGAGGAAGGCTTTTGCGCCTCTCCATTAATTTATTTCGAACTAGGTGCACAATACTCGGATTCACTCGGGTGATTTATGGTAATCGGTGTTTCAATTTTTTTTGCATGAAAATCTTTGTCTTTTAATAAATAGTTTTATATTCGATGGAGTTCATGTATATTTTCGTGGGTGTTCTAATATCTGGTAGAAAAATGACGAGAAAGTGGAGCAAAATAGTGCGGTGCAAAATTTTCGGAATCCCAAGATCTTGAGACGTTTTTTTTCCGGATTCCATTGCGTGCTTTGAGTTTCCTTTCTCGCGCCCTGATACGCTTAAAACGAGCTTTGTAAGGTCCTATGTCAACCCTGACATCTCGCCGATTTTACGCAATATTTTCTTGTGCCAAGGGTGTGATGCCCGAGGATAAGAGGTTGAGGCATCCAAATGTCATATGACTTATGATGTCGTAAGAGTCCTCAAAGATGACCATGCCATATATAATGGTTTAGAGCGGAGGGGGGCCCAGGGTTCGAACCCATCTCTCACTTTCTCCCTCTCTCTCTCTCTCTCCCGCTGCCGTCCAGGAGGAGATGGAGGACCGGCCCCGGGTGTCCACGCTGCTCAACTCCCTGGCCAACTACAGCAACACCATCCCGGCGCCCGCGGACCCGGACGCCCAGTCGTCGGGCGGCAAGGCGCCCCCTCCCGCCGCCGGCGCCCGGATGGGCACCCTCATCGGTAGGTGCCCCCCCCCCTCCACGCTCTCCCCGTCCAGTCAGTCACGTGGCTTCGCATGCCAACGCTAGCACGCCCCCTCCCACGCCCCGACCCCCCCTGGTCGCATTCCGGAACGGCCGTCTATGGCCAGCCGACATGGACGGGTGGGTCCACGGCCGACCGGCCCTGCTCAGCGGAATGCAGTCTTTTAATTAAGTAAGGCTTTCGGGGGGGAGGGAGGTGCGTGTGCCATTTGAGTGCTTGCAAGGGGTGGGGGAGGGGGGGTCTGGGTTTCTGGAGGAATCTTACATTTGGTTTATTATTTCATTATTTGAGTCACTTTTTAAATTTGCGGCGCGACTGCCAGTTGATGTAATGATTGATATTCTGCTTTAGAATGTTTAATACGACTCTCGAGTACGCAGTGCGGAGATTCAATGGTATTTTCTCTTTTTTTCTGAAGGGAAAGGTTACCACTATTTACCGATTCTTGCGTAAAGGGGAAGAGAGGAAGATCCTTTCGTGTCCCCTTAGGTATATAGGGTGGAGGGGAGAGGTAAATAAAAGCTGAAAATGAGCTTTCGTAATTAGAGGAGGTCCTTTACGGCTGATACACTCGTTGTGAGGACACGAATTCCGTGACTGCCTTCTGACGTTCAACCTAGTAAGTGTCCAATCTTCCGTAGGCTACCAACAACAGTTACGTTCCAACGCATTTCCCCCGTTGCCAACGAATTGGTCTCCGTCGACGAAGGTTCACTCCCGCCATCAGCAAATACATGGGCTGCCTTGTTGTTTCACCACGAGGTGCAGAGTGGTTCGCTAGTCATTAAGCGTTGACTATGTTTTGTTATAGAATTTTGAGGCTCTTAACCTTGGTTCAACAAAGTGTTGTTCGTTAGTTTAATGAATATCAGTGGAAATTTAGAATTAGAATATCCTTTTAGAAGATCGGATTAAAATATGAGGGAGGAGAGAGCAAGAAATGACACCAGAAAGGCCACTCAATGAAACTTCTCAGGATGGTCTTTCGTGACGTTAACGGAGCCCAGATTATAATCTCCACGGAGAGGAGAAACCTCTGCTCATTTATGATCGAAGGTGCATAAAAAACATAAAGGATAATTTCTTTATGCCTTTTCAAAAAGCATAAAGCGCAAAATTTCATGAGAAAGCATTCATGAGCTGGGCTTGCGGTTGAAGTTAGAAGAAACCAGTACATGCCGGTGCTTGGAGTTGGCACAGATGGCTTAATTTTCGATCAAAAAAAAATTCGATGAGAAGAGAAATATCATTGACTGTGAGTGTATTGAAACGCTCTTGGCTTTTAAATAGAAGATTAAACCAAACAATTATTATACTTGCTTCCTCAGTTTTTTAGTTCAATTCTTTCGGGAAAATTGTAAAATTAAGATCGGGATTCGAAATAAGATTCAAGGGCAACTTTAAGATTCTAATTCGAGATTCAGATTCGAAAAAAAAAGGATTCGATTCATCTCGGGCTTTTTTAATATACGTTTCATGGAGTATCGTGCTCGCATGGGTTCGGCCATTGAAATGGGCGATGGGAATCGGAGGTTGTTTAGAAAAAAGGGAGAAAATAAAAGTTTCTCGGACTCGAACTTTCTTGCTTCTTCGAACTTTCCTCTTTCTTAAAAAATAAAACTTTCTTGCTAACTCGATCAGAGCCCTCGAGGACTTTGATCTAGTTCTGAGGCGATGGAGAGAATCACAGATAATGAAAGACCACAGCCAGGTGTTGAAAGAACTGACAAACAATTTCAATGCCTCATGAAATTCGGAGACACGGCTCATTTGTCGAAACTTTACCTCTATTAGCGCAACTGAGTGTGGTGTCTCCCACCTCCCGTTTGATGGAGAAATCCAAAACGGTGTAAGTTTGGTAAAGCTCGGCGCGGAGGACAAAGAAGAAGGAAAAACCAGGACGAAGGAAGTGCGCAGATTTAACGAAGGGTTGATTACTCGCTGTCCCAGTAATATCACGATTTCTAGTCGCGCTTTGTTCGACTATCCGCGTCGATAGCCACTCTCGATAGCAAAGTGTACCTAGTTAGTGAATAGTTAGTTGTAACTAGAAGTGTGATAGTTAGTCAATTAATATTTCCTTATTTTATTTTCATTTCATTTGAACTTTATAACTTTTCGTAATGTTTGCCTATTAAATTTAGAATTAAGAGAGCGCATATTCATAATCAAACATTTGAAAATCTAAATCCAACCCAGATGAAAAAGAGCGAAGAAATAATTGATAGTCTGTTTCTACCCAATTAATATAATTACTATGTGTACGATATTTAAGGATATGAGATCAGTTTTTTCGAGGGAATAAAATGTTCTAAATAGCCACTTTCTTTTAAAATAAAACTATCAGAAAATTAAATAATATTCCGAATAATAAGAATTTAACAAATTTTCCCACCCAAAGTACTCTAAATACCCTCTTAACGATTTGAACTTCCTTCTGAAGTGCCTCCGTCTGAGCATATACGCAACTAACGTAATATAGCGTACTAAAGTATAACACGCTAACGTATACTAACGTAATACTTAATTATAGCTGGAAATAAGAACTCAAAAAATTTTATTTTTGAGTTGAATTAAAAATTGAGTGACACTCTCTTCTGTCTGAACAACCTCCAAATTCCTGCGAAACTGTGGAAAGGTCTCTTGTGTTAGGCTGAAAGTAATTTGCAATAGTTTGAGGTCAATTTAATAAAGGTAATCGATTTTTCAATCCAAAAAACAAAACGAGGAACGGCGTATATACAATTGCTTTTGTTGATATCCGGTAATATTGCTTTAATGCACTTTGGTGTGTGAAAAAAAATTATTTTGTTAATATCTACAACTGTGACTTGAAAGAAAAAAATTAACCTACCGTTTGGGATAAATTTCCGAAAAGTGTTTTCTTTCTATTTCTTTCTGTAGCAATGTTAATTTAAGAATTTTCAACTAACTGAAATCTATACAAACTACTACTGTTGAATAAGACAATTTTTTATCAAATATTTGTCACCTGGAAACTTATAGCAATGTCCAAATTCCCGAAAACTCCTCTTTCACTCCTACGGTTGTATTTTTAGGACTTACAACCTAAGAATTAGTGTCAAATCATGATATAAAGATTATCTAATTACACATTCCAAGAATAGCATGTGATTTTTGATACAAAATACACTTTTTCCCAAATTGTGAAGAGACAAATCAATGGCACACTTTTCTTATTTATTTGGTGTGGCGTCCGTTGTGGCCCCGGTTCATTGAAAATTCAATTTGTTTTATTTGCGATTGCACCTGGTCAAAACGAGGACCTAGTTGGCGGTTAGATACCAGCTATTTTAATACAAAACAATTGCTCAGGGTGC
>LYUA01005042.1:52776-63847 GCA_002093875.1 Calopteryx splendens | reverse complement strand
ATATATATATACACATACATATATATATATATATATATATATATATATATAATATATATTTAATGCCCGAGGGATATTTCTCCTTTACCCCTTCTCCTCGCTCGTGCATTATTCCATATGCGCTGCGGAGGCCGCGGAAGACGAGTCAGTAAAGAATGAGATGTTCAGTATGGGTGGTGATGAAGAAGGGAGAGTGAGATAGGAGGGTGGAAAAGGGAAAGGGTGGTGAAAAGGAAGAGGAGGAAGGGCAAAGGAACGAGAAAGACGCAACGCCCCAGGTAAAAGCTAAACTAGGAGGAACACGGTGTCGCGATGTCTCCTTAACTCAACCCGCGGCGCTACATAGCCTCAAGAGCCCCCTTGATAAAATACCCCACCCATTCCGTCCCTTCCACTGTCTTTCTCTTCCATCCCCTCGTAATCCCTGCTCACTCTCCCATGTAATTCTGTATAAATCACTGTAGTGCAAACCTTTCTGGTCGCCATACCTCTCTCCACTCCCCCCCCCCGCTGCACCGGAGTATCCGGTTAAATCTCGCGCGGCCCTAGAGAAGTGCTTATCTCTAGCAACATCGCTATGTTACCGCAAGGTTTAAATGTAAATAAAAGCGGGCTGTTGAATACGACTCACCTCGTACCCACATCTACGCATACTCTATTAGGGGTTCGCGTAACCCCCGAGGGAAACACTTGTCTACGTCATATAGCTGGCTTACCTCTTTTTTTACATAAGTTGATTCCTAGAACAAGGAAACTATCCCGTTGCTTCAATACCAGAACCAAGTATTTCGAATCCTAGATAAAGGTACTTCGGTGCCATTAACGAGGGCTATAACCCTAGGTATTTATCGGTAGTGCATAGTTACCGTTGCCCACACCTGCTTTTATTCCTAAGCGACGCTGTCTTCTTTGCCAGTAATTAAGAAACCCGGCCTAAGGAGGGTAAAAATTAACTTCTCAATTGTGAGCAATAATATACATAATCTATATCCTTGCGTTACTCACTCTTTAGCCTCGATTCTAAACCCATTTATTGTTTCTTTCGTTGCATCCTTTTTTACTAAAACATTTTTGAACTCGAACTGTCCATTGTTTAACTCAAGGTTTGGTACGAGTATCCGTGCATATATATACCGAGGTATAGCTAGGTTTATTTCCCTTGCCACCGGCACCTAGGCATCCTAGGGTAGGGATTGGCACCGGTACCAAGGTACCGAGAAACACCTAAGAGTCTTGTCTCAGGTACCCATTAGTACTTAGGTACCGTTACCGAGCATTCTTACCTCCGGTACTGGTATCGAGGTTCCGGTTTACTTAGAATTCATGCCCGTACCGAGATGCCGGTGCATAGCTTTCTTTCCCAGGGAGTCGACATCTGGCTGTAACATTTACAATCTGCAAGGAGCCACACTTCCCCTCCCACTCGGGCATACCCCTTGACCTCCCCATCAATTCCCTCCGCACCACGATCTCCCCAATTTCGAGAGAAAGCCGTCGAGATGCATGTAAGAGCTCCTTCGCCGAAGCAATTTGAAAAGAAGGGACGCGAGGTTCTATCGAAAATCGATGGCACAACGTGGGAGGGGAACTAGCTTTTACTCCCGTTTCCATTCAAATTTTACCAATACTTCCATGCAGTACTGTACCAATCAATGCCACGGTCATGCAGCATTTTATCGACAGAAAATTATAAAATGCAAAGGAAAGGTGCCCCATGAGCACAGAGACTCAACTGGGGATGTCGACTTTGTCATAGTATTCTTTGAAAAACATGCATGTAGGAATGCGATCGCTAAGTTCACAGTTTTCATGTCGTGTGTTCATCAAAGGGGCAATGTAGTTAGTTGGCGTATTTTTCCCTCACTTTTACATTTGTCTTTCACTCCAAATAAGAGCATTTATTAAATTAAATTTCCAAAGAGGGTAACAACTCCAATTCGCACCCGAAGACGATTGGTTTGAGCGTGAAATCGTTAAAATTGTAGATAACGAAAGCCACGAGGGTTCGCTGCGTGCAGATTGGATCACGGAACAGTGATTGCGGTGGTCAATTCCTTCGGATCCCTTAACTTTAAAGCTTTCGGGAACCGCAAACGTGTCAAAACAGCGGCAGTTGCGTACGGAAGCGGAAAAAATAGTGCGTGATATTCAAGTGAGGAATAGCTGAGCCCTCACTCCGCCGCCCATCGTCCCCAATAGGCGTTCGCCGAAGGTAAGCTAGCTTCCCTCCTGCTTTTTAATTCTTCGAGCAAAGAAAAGTGGTGGCAAATCCACAGGAAAGAACGGATTACACTACAACGACACCACCCAACGCGCCTGAGAAAGCGATTTTCTTAAAGAGAACACGCAAATGCGTTGTACATTGTTCAAATTAAACAAGTCGTGCATCGCTTAGGACATCAATCATTTTGAATTGACATTTTATTTAAGCGTGCTCACGGTAGACGATAAGTTGAAATTCCGCAATGACTGTTCCATTTTTATTTTCCCATTTTCATTTTCAAGTTCCCAGTCTTCTCTCGTCTGTGGGTACTTTTGTGATTTTATCATTTCCTTTACATTAAGAATCTATGCACTAACTCGTATTTAACAACAATCAAAGTTATTAGTAAACTATTAATTATCAATGTAAGTTAACTTGGCAGCTCCGTACAAGTCTATGACTTTGGAGGACCATGATGCATATAGGTATCTCTGCTAAATTCTTCTTCAAATGATAATAGAGATTGTAAAAAAAGAGAGTTAAATAGTAAAGAGACAAGAATAGAGAGAGTCGAAAAAAAATCATTCACCCTTAAACTACGGGAAAAACCACACACACATCGGAGAGATGAACCTTTTCCTTTGCCCTCACCACGCGGCATGAACTCCCAGAAATTATTCAGAATGATTTTCCAGCATGGGGCACATTCTAGGGTGCTCCTCCTTCACCGTCGTGTTTTTTTTTATGGGACCTGCCAGGCGTTGGCCGTGGGAATTACGACTGCGGTCCCTTGGGGACCTTCGTCTCACAGGCGCATTCTGAATGTATAGTATACGTGCCGCAAAAATGTTAATAGGAGTGCTAAATTTAAAATGCCCCCCGTTCTCTTTCTTAGTCTCGGAATGTGAAAGTGTAAGAATGGCAAGGGACTTTCAAGTATTATTCAGACTCTCAAACAACTCTTCATGCCAAATGGAAATAACGTACGAGGTAAATCGTACCTTCAGGAAAAGGTAAAAAAGCCCTTTGCATGTTTAAAGAAACCCACAGAATAGTAAATCTATTAAGGATATTTTTAGAACAAGAATCTTATCCTATGAATTAATGATGGCTACTATAATTTAAATATGTATACGGATTATTCGTCAAAATGTGATAAAATTGGTTTTAAAAAACGTTTCGCTTGCCTTGTGCTACGTGTGTTGTGCTCGCACGTGACGATGTATTTACACTTCCATGATACACACCAGAATTTCGCAGGGTGAATATTATTCACCTAGACCGAGATCTCGGTCTAGGTAGGTTATCATACGCTACAAATGATTTCCACAATGGAAACAATTTTTAAGCTCTGAAATTCTCGCGTTTGCATACAAAAAAGCGATTTAACTCCGTTTAAATTATTACATCGACATATCCCGCAGTCACTTTCATTATAATTTAAAAGACTATCGTGAACTAAAGAAACTAACTAAAGAATCGTATTAACTATTTCAAGAGATTGGGTAGGTGCGGTGTCTAGTTTTCTGGTTTCCGACGCCAAGGGCCCGCCTTTGAATCCCGGTGGTAGCAGGATTTTTCCGAGTCATGCAGATCCCTACTTGGATGATGTGTGTAGAAAACCTCAAGTACTTCTCTGTCCGTGGCATGGAAAACTGCGGACCCTTTGGGAATTTCTGTAAAGATTAGGGTAATGACCCGATGCCGAATTTCTTTCTTCCTTACCTCAATTCCCTGAAAAACCTACCACTGTTAAATTACCCACTTATTTCTGATGACGAAAATGACCCCAGCTACCGGTCTCCTCCCCTGATGACTACTACTATAATATTGCATTTCATGAATTGTGTGTGTCAAGCATTCCTTGGGAGGGACGTACTCCTCGAGTTTTTGAGCTTAAATGTGAGCGGTCACTCCCAACGACCCCTTTTCTACCTTTCTTTCGTGGGTGGGCGCATGATGGCTCGAGTCCACTCGGACACCGAGGCGGATTCGCTCTTAAGCGTCGAATTAATTTCGCGGAGAAAAAAACGAGGACAAAGGAGGGCCGCGGTGAACGTAATTTTGAGAAAGGGAGAGAGGATTGGGGGAATTTGCGAGTGCACAATGAAGGGGCAAAAGGTGAAAGGGCTCAAACCAACCCTCCGCGGTTCCTAGGCGCAAGGAATACGGTTTCCGTGCGGTGGGACGCCCCACCGTGACTCAAAAGAGAAGGGGGTGCTGAGGGGTCGTAGGAGGGTGGGAGAGGGGAGGGGGAGATGATGCTGCAGGGAGGGAGCGAGGGGGGATGGGAAGAGGAGAAACTGCCGGTGGAATTATAACATTGTTTAATGATGAATAATAGCATTTTCATTTTGAATGCGACTCCGTTATCATCTCTGCTCTTCCGGCGGCTGGGCATTAGCGCGTCTCTGGAGATTGGCTGAGATGAATTTGAGGACAGCAAAGTAAGCGAGTTGCGGTGACTGAGCTTTAAAAAATTTCTTTAAACACAATAGCACAATCTTCAGTTTCGTGTCTCTTTAATTTAGGCTCACCAAAATGATAAACTAGCCTACCTCGTTCATTCCGTCGGTAAAAATTGAAATAGTTGCGATGCCCGTGTAAACATAGCACTATTCTATTAAGGAATACAAGGGCCCCGGACTCAATTAATATAATGGCCCTGAATGTCGCTACGGTAAATTTATTATAAATTCCCGGTTTCGTCACTTTGATTACACCTAGCAACCAAACCATAAATACGTAACAAATTTTCACATACCTTATAATGTCATTCAGTGAACAGTAACCTAATCATAATAAATGTTTACATTTTTATTTTTAAAGGTATGACTAACATATAGTTATGGACATTATATGCGAAGAATGGAGATTCACTAAACCGAAAGTTGGTTTGAACTTAAGAGGGCCCGAAAATNNGGAGATTCACTAAACCGAAAGTTGGTTTGAACTTAAGAGGGCCCGAAAATTGGCTCGTCATCAGGCTTCCCAAGAACTCGATTCCTCGTTTTACAAAACTCGCATCCCAGGGCTCGCAGGTGGGTGCGTTAACGAACCCGGTCAGGCAGATCAGTCATCGTCAGCTTCTAAAAACTGTGCATTTTCTCGAAAATCATCGATCTCTGTCCTTGGGCGGAAGTTTTATGCAGCAGCCTATTTCTTTTTGTCTCTAATGCAAAGATCATTTTCCAAAGAATTTCCAATGTATCGCAGACGATACTTTTGTCCCTTTTTATATACCCGAAAATCTTCGCCTTCAATTTTCCTCTTTCTTTCCTTTTCATTAAGAATCTCTCTCACATATATCTTTCGAAATTTCTTTTCTTTTCTAAATTGTCTACTATTCTTCATGGTAAACATTCTGTCGCTTCAAGTGCCTTGCAAAACTAAAATTTACATTTCACTGCGATAAATTAGCAGTTTTGTTCCGAATATAGCTATAAAAATAATATTTTTTGAAATAAAATAATACATATTTATTCTTTAAATAATTAGACAAAAACAATGCTGACGAAATTAACTATTAGCTTTAACATAAGTAATTTTAATTATGCTAAGTAACTTTGATAAATATTTCTAATAATTAAATTGTAACTTGTTTTCGATCACATTGTTGATTAATACTTATTCTATTTTCAGGTAAGCAAGAGAAGTATGCTGTTGACGTGATGCCCTCCTAGTGCGTGCGTACACAGCAGCAATTAGTATAGTCGACACATCTGGAAACAGGTTAAAACAACGTCGAACGCCAATTTTAGCCAAATTAAGATTGTTAAAGATGAACCACGTTCAACATGAAAAATAGTGAAATTCATCTACAATCCAGCTCTACTAATCAAGGTCAGATAATTCTTGGAAATGAACTTTTCATTAATATTCTTCCAGGGGCGAATCATTTAAGAATTGACATGGGATGTGCACGGCCCCATGCGTATATTAATTGGGTTTCCAGAGCGAAAGAGAATTCGAAAATGTAAGACTATCTCCATTGTAGGTCCAATGAGTAGAGAAAATTAAAAAATAATGGAATGTCAAATATTCAAAAGAAATTCCCAGAGTAGGTATACTAGTCGGTTCTAGAAATAAGCTTTTTTTTGAAGTCACCCATTCATGACGGAAAGCTGTTTTTGACCGCTTCCTATATTGCTCCCTCATCCCACTGTTACTATTTACTAAGTTAACTATCTGCGAGGTGGTAAATTACTCCCGTTGGGGAGTAAAGCTGGGGTTCCAGGACAAAAACTTCTGCCTCAGCGCGATGATGAAATTCGCTCAACCCTTCTTGTGAGTGTTATGGTGATCACAAGATGTTTGCGTGTCGCGCGGTAGCAGAAGTTGAACATAAACTATTCTCAAAGAGCATCACTTTGCATTAGGACGGGGAACGCATCGACATAACCTTCAATGTGATGCAATATAGATCTGATTTCTGAGAATGCCTTTCGTAGGAAGTGGTAATATCAATTTTCAAGGGACAGTAAAAATGGGGAGCACCGATACTTCATTAAGTCGTATCAGTCATACGTGCCATGATGTCTTGGATTAACTGATATAAAGGCTATATTACAGATTTAACCCCTCGCAAAAATTAAATTCTCGTCTTTTTCGGGATGACGTTAAACATGAGTTATTAACCCCATCGTAGTATGTTAGCGGTAATAATTAAAATAAAAGACTAGACAGATGAACTGCAGAACTGATAGGTTTAAAATGTGATCATTCCCACAAACGATAAGGTGTCAGAATACCTAATTGTCAATGACTGCGCTCGGGAAAAAATTTTTTAAGCTAAGTAGTTCAACTTGCATCCATTATTATATCAAACCCCTTTTATTTCAGTTCTTACTAGCAGCTCGTCTCGCATCCGTAGAGTAATATTTTATACTTTGGTATAGTTACACGTTCATCTGCTTGTAAAATTCATGTCCAACGGTTGAATCAGGTATATAACTTGCCCGTAACCCGCTGACATTTGAGAACCAAAATTTTTGTTGGTGCATTTCTGTCGTAGAATCATCTCCTATTACCTAGAAATACCTATCTGGGTGTTTCCTTGGCAGTGGTAACAAATTTCATGCATCTTGTCCAAATCCCCAAACCGTTGCATGGAACATGTGGGATAGCCAGGAGGTCCGATGGCACTTGGCTTTTTCACTTATTTCTGACAAAATAATACATCCATAACATAATGCAATGCATACCTCCATGTAGACGTAAACCTCCCCAACCTCTCTGTCACAGACTGTAACGGTGGAACCAAAGATTTTCCTCCAAGTGCTTATCGTGCTCTATGGAAACAATGCCCTAAGTTCCAACACAGCACGCGCCCCGGGAACGCCTTATAAAAAGATGTGACGATATTTTAATCAATGCCATTCGTTAAAGTGGGATATCCATTAGGTAGAGATTTTGTGGTTTATATAAAAAAATACACGTCAGACGTCCTATTGAATATTATGAATTCGTTACTAGAAAATATGGGGGCAACGGGATGTATTTCCGGTACTCCCGACCGCTGGAAATTATTGCAAATTCAATTAATACAATTTGAGGGGAAAACGTTCAATGTACCGCAGAATATGGCCCCATAGAGTAGAGTTGGGGTATTAGGGACCTATTAGGGTACGCGAGCGTACACAGTTGTTTGTTTAACTAATTAGTATTTATGGTATTTGAAGCCTAAAATTCAGTTGAAGTGTACATGTCCTAAACTGAGGTCATGCCCATTGAATATGTTAAATATATAATTCCTAACTGTAGGTAAAAAATACCTAAAAATTCCCTACCGTTGTTAGTCATAAATGTTAACAGAATTAAAACGACTAGACACATTCACCGTTTCACTTCTGATTAAAATTAAAGGGACATAGAATTTTTGGAAATCATTTCCGTGAACCAATTTTTAAATAAATCCACCTTTTTATTTTTTGATTGGAAAAAATATTCACAAATATATTTCACACATAATACAAAATATGACCACAGAAAATTTGAAACTTTTTTCGCATGCCCTCGAAACTAGCGCTCCCAATTAAATAATATCGTAATTTCGTATGAACGTTTAATTAGTTCGATGGCCACTTAGCTTAATTAATTTTAAAAAGTCATTTGATCAAATTATAATTTAAATCTGTGGATGAACACGAGTTTGGTAGTACCAATCATGAATATACTACATATTATGTGGAAGTAGTACACGGATCAAGTAGATTCATTCCCTGAAGTCGGAGAGGAGAAATGCCGTAGAGTCGGAAAAATGAATGCATCAGGTCAACAACAAATTTTTCACGAGTAATGTTTCGTAAACATCAGTAAAAATGAATACCTATGATTTGTACCGGCACCGGAATCCGATAGGAAAGGTTTAAATAACCTATTCCTATCAGGGGAAAATTGGACGGAAGAAAAGCTACAAAGAAGGATATTCGTAACACATGAGGGAGGGTATTCTTTTGACTATAAACTTGCTTTGAGAGCTTTGGTCCAGCATATCAATAAACTCATCGCGTCTCACGCTTTCACCATGGCTCAAAATTTCCCCAACCATCGATGTGGAACACATCGCAGATCTTTCTTGATTAAAGTATTATTCTTTGAAAGGCACCTACGTTTCAGCGCTACGTGATGATTATATCTGAATACTCATCGAGGGAAAAGCTTAATCAAATGTTAAGGGGTATTTCAATACTTGGTATTCAAAAATTTCCGGGGGCTTCGTGAGGTTTTTAACTCGGACACCTTCACGTGCTGAAGAAATACGCAGAGGTCGCTTTAAAAAAAATAAGTGATCAGAGACGTTTATTTATTCGTAAGAATTATTCACAGTGGCTCAGGGTGTCATGAGTCATGGTTAAATAATTCACCATACCATTAATCATCCTGAAGGTTGATTTTGATATGTGATGGTAGACCTCACCTTATAGGTACTAAGCCTTGAGGCGCTAGAGAAATTCACAGGGAAGGGAAGGAAAGTCAGTCTTTTTCCCTATAGGTGCAACCTTTCGATTTACTACGAAGTTATACGAACGAGAAAATCGTACTGCTTGGAGTTTAAGTAACGTTCAAAAATATCAACCGAAATTTGAACCCGGGACCCTCATGTCAGTAGCTGAACGCGCTATCTGCTATGGTACAACGCCGCTCCCGGATGGATAATTATACTGCACACATTGAAAGACACTCCCATAGAAATGTTGAATATGACGAATGACTTTGCACCATAGTAACCAAGCCCTCAGTGTTGTGTGATTTTTATAGGCACAGGAAACACACGGTGAAAAGTAGATACGCATTCTAAGCTTTCAGTGTCCATTAGGGAAACCTAAGGAATACTTTAGACATATTCCTGACAGTTCCATGAGAGGGAAGGAAAAATAATACAAAATGATACGAAATGAAATTAAGGAAATGCTGGGAATGATCGTTCATCACAATAGCGTGGGAAAGGTGACGAAAATGTATAGCCTGAAGACGAAATTGGACGCGAGGAGACGGAATAAAAGAGCCTGAGAGGCAGACCGAGAAAGGAACGAAGCGAGTAACGGAAATCCTGGAGGCCCGTGATGATGAATAAATCATCGTTGGGGACAGCAGCAGCTGGGGGAATGGGTTGCAAAAAAATAGGGACGATAATTACGGGAGGGGGGAGGAGGAGCTCGATAATTTGCACCTTAGCGCGACCTTGACATGCAGAACCAGCGTGAAACGCAAGTTGGTTCGAAACTCTGGGAATGGATAATGAAAACATTAATATATTCTAACCCTTTCAACAATAGTGACTGATTGCACAGCTCTCGAAGGAATTCTGCACTGGGAATAAGGATAGAATCCTATGAAAATTCTCAAGCTCGCCTGTTAACCCGAAATTCGAATTCGGGCACTAAGTAGTTTTAGCCATTCTAGGTCACGTCTAGATATTTGGCCACGCCTGGAGGGGGGTGGGCGACAAAGGCTCTCC
Organism: Calopteryx splendens; assembly: GCA_002093875.1. Taxonomy (NCBI): domain Eukaryota; kingdom Metazoa; phylum Arthropoda; class Insecta; order Odonata; family Calopterygidae; genus Calopteryx; species Calopteryx splendens. The sequence continues at coordinate 53,684 of LYUA01005042.1, read as the reverse complement.
TAGGAAGCAGGGAGAGGGGGAAGGGCATGCATGATGCGACACGGAGGCGCAAATGGTTTTTCACGATGCACTAGCATCCTAGAGTAACATGGCGGAGTGCTTAAATTCTTCATCAGGGAAACAGACAAGTGATAAAATTCATCATTATTTTATTTAGCGTCAGAGCAAAAAAATAAATACAATGTCCAGGCACACATCATGGAAGTACGACATGCTGATGCACCATTCCCTAAATATCAAATAATGATACATCCGTAACTTTCCCAGCAAAAGCCGCCGATATGGATTTTTCTTGGTGTGGGCGATGCCGGGGATTTCCACAGACCCCTTTATTGTTTTCTCCAAAGTCAAAATGATGTAGCCAAGTTTCAACTGCAATTATAAACTTCAAAAGAAACACTTCATGTAACATCAACTTCAACTGAGAACAAATCTGCACGCGAACGTCCTACGGTTCGGATCCGAGCAGTCTCGGAAACGACCATGCACCAAAATGTCTCACGTGAAATCTTTATGTGAAAAACGTGTGTGAGACCCCCAATTAAAGCATTTCAATATTTCTTAAGTGCTAATAACGTTATTCGACGATTCTATCTCACAATGGCAGAAGCGGTGTTAATGTTTGCTACCAAAAGAGAAGTGGGAAGAGTTCCGGGTCTACCTTCCTTTGAAATTGATGATCAACCCTCTTTAAACATTTTAAAACCCGTCTTCTACCTGTGCTGTATAGAAGAAAGGACTCGCCATAAGCCTAATGTAGCATTACATACGCCTCGGGTGAAGATTTGTTCAGGAGAAAGCAACATTTCAATGTAGCGTATTGCTCGCCACGTGTTACCTCCATCGTTGCTGTAGGCCAGTGGTTCCCAACGGGGGCGCTACCGCCCCCCGGTGGGCGCTGAGAAGTC
>LYUA01005040.1:61946-73107 GCA_002093875.1 Calopteryx splendens | reverse complement strand
CCCTTTCACACTGCACTCCTTGGATTACTGATTTGGGGACTTGATCAAGAAAATCAATATTAAAGTGACAATGATGTCTTGATAGAGTTGATGATGGATGCGTAGCCCAAGATGAAGTAGCAAACAATTCATTCCAAATAAACACTGAATTTCTTAACAAATATATACGCCAAAACCATTTGCCACTGGCTTGGTTCTTCTTGTAAGCCCTCCGAACAATCAATCAGGTTGTGATTTTGAGCCTTGTCTTGCACGCGACTATTTGCAAAACTCTAGTTACTTGGCATCAGGTTTCGAAATCTAGCGGTCATTGAATGAGAAATATTATTGCGTTGATGACATTTCCACATGATTTAGTTATCATGCACAACGATTAATGTGAATAAATACGTACCGTAAATGCATATCATTTACATCTTCAATTTTTACTCTTTCGTCGATACAGAGAATTCGTCAAAATATTCGATCAAGAATGTAGTAAAAATTTAGAAATATCATCATTATTATATTGACATGGTAATCCAGTAGTTAGAGCTCTGAGTTGCTAAACGGTGGGCCAGGGATTGATTTTGGGTGACACCATTGCGCAACCTCAGCATCACCCAAGCTGTGTGCCATTTTTTCGCGAACCAGGTCATCCTCAGGAAGTCACAGACCTTACAGGCAAAGAAACTGGCCCCCCTACGCTTATGTGAGATTCCATTCCATTTACCTGACATCGAATTTCGGATACACTCACACCCAGCTGGGGCTGCCCTGAGATCCACTTGTTGTCAATATGGATCATATATCTAAGAGGTTTACCGATTTTATGCGTAGACTTGCAAAATGGAAGGATCATTATCATGAAAGATTTCATCCAGGTTTCAGCATGGAAAATTTTAAAGTGAAAAATTTAATTAATATGAATGAACATAAATAAACAGTATATTTGAAAAATTAATTTTATCTTTGGATGTGGCCACCTTTCATCTTTCACACCTAACTTGTATTTCGGTATTGGAGGAATAAGCCCTCAATTTCACCCATGAAGAGATTTGCGGCGATGGCACTATCTTCGTGCCCATGGCCGTACCTCTTTTCTGTAGATAAATCTTTCTTTTGTAGCTGAAAGCGTTGTCAGCCAGGATAAATTAGGCTAGGGTTATGAGGAAGTTTATGGAGGAGGAAAGGGTGCAGTGAGTCGGGAAAGAAAAGCGTGCAGAGCGGAATGTCCTTTGTCGTGTGGAATGGAGGTGCATAGAGTTACAACGTCAATAGTGCCCATGAGAAGAGGTTGGTTGTTGGGAAGGGGAAAATTCGTAAGAGTTTCAAGGAAACGTTGGGAGTCACGGGCGTAGGAAGGGATGGACCTGATTATTGGTTTTAAGTGGAATCCAAAAATGGAGAAAACCTCTCTTTTATGGAATCAAGATGTCTTGTCGAAAGGTTAGACCACAATGGATACAATGGACAAATACAAATGAGGGAAACTCACTTTTTTAAACGTACCTTTTTTAAACTTTTCTTTCGCCTATGCTTCTCTCACATCTCTTGGTTATCCTTTATTCATCCTTGTATTTTTCTCTTCCTGCATTGCATAAGGCATACCTCTAAATGGACTTACCGTAAGGGTTTCTATCTGCGCTGCTGTAATGCTGTTCTTTTTGATTTTTGCACATCTTTTTCTTCCTCCAGCACCATTAATTCTGCCAAATTTTCTATAATAAATATGACATACAGATAGATAATCACTATCCGACGATAATCCACCATTAGTCTCTTATCAAAGACATAAACCTTTGGCCCCACTTCTCCTATCAAATTCCCAAAATACTTTAAAACGGACCATTAGTTCCCTCTGAGGTCACCCCAACCATCCTCACTCACCACGTTACCAATTCAAGCCTGACCTGAAATCCCTTTTCAAAGTACCCCTTCACCATCTATCTAAGAAATCTATTCCATCCCAACTCAATTCTTTAAAACCGAAATCAAACATAGGACAGCAAAATCCCTCTCCCTAATCGATTTATTAAAAAATTCTAACATCGGCATTAATCAGCTGATAAATTCTCCACTGTCGTAAAAATAAACGCCAAGGACTAAATATAAGAAGCCAACAGTCAAATTTTAAGCACTTACTCACGCAGAGCAATCCCAAATGATCCAACCCGAATTATTCTCCAAGAAATAATCCTTATTCAGAAAGATAGTGGTCCCCTTTAACGTCTATCCAACGAAGAAATCACAACACTCCCCCCGTAATCCCAGAACCCCTCAGTTTTACATTCTTCCTAAGATATATGGAGTTAAAATTCCCGGTAGTCTGATTGTTTCATCTCGCAACTCCGCAACAGAACGCATTACCACTTTTGTTGACTACCACCTAATATCCATTTCCTACCTTCATGCATTAAAGACATAACACAACCTCAACAGACTCAACTCCATCTCACTTCCCCAGAATTATCGAATAAATATGGCCAACGTTAACGACATGATATTAATTTAAATTAAATTAAATTAAAATGATTATTGAAAATGATTTTTTTCGGAAAATAACTGAAAACATTAATTATTTTTGGATCACAATCAAGCCAGAAGTGAAAAATTAGGTGAGTGAAATTCCATAAACGTTGAAACAGATATGTGTTTACTCTACTAGCTATTATATTTTACGGAAAATGTACAAAAATTGTCAAAAGTATTATAACTTCAATAAAATTTTATAAATCACTCTTTAAAAAAGTAATCTTTAAGTAATTAAGCCATTAACATCCCATTGATTCCATAATTTTCTTGAACTCCCATTTATATTCTGATTCAACAGACCCCTCGTAAGATGGTAAAAAGATTTCAGGACCCATTGATCTAGGGATGTAGGGCTCGAACTAGTTATGTCCTGGTTACCCGAAGGGAATTCTCCCTGCCATATTTTTATCTAACTCTTTCCTTCTTAATACCGATCCTTAGGGCGACAGCTGTGCATATTGAGCCTCCCTATTCAAGTAGAACTTTCCACCTGCTCAAATGCAAACAGGGCACAAAAACATCTTCCGAGGGAATGGAAGCGGTGCACAATGGATCTTGGTGCGTAGCTGGGAAGCATTTGCCGTGTAAATGCGTGAGATGGAACCTTTTCAGATTGTCAAGATGGGGATGGAAGTTTTCCTTTAGGTGGCATAGGAAGGGAGGGGGTGTTTGAGGGCTTTACACCACCCGAGGCGGCGATAAACTAAGAGGACTCTCCTCTCCGTGGAGTTCTCTGAGTGGGTGGGTGGGAGGCTTCTAACGAATTGTTTCTCCTCCCCCAACTCTTTCAACCCCAAATGCCGATCCGCATTGATTGTAAGAACTTAAATTAAGAACTCCACTTAGACTTCAGTTAAACTTAAATTGTCGCATCGCTCACAATGACTTAATGTATACAAAGTTGGGCCAATCCTTAACCGTTTCTCTTCCCTTTAGTTGGCACGGTAAACAGTCCATCAATTACTTGATTTATTGCATAGTCACTGTAGAAAATTGAGATGTATTTTTATGTTTTAAGGAATATCCGTTCGTACGAAAAATGTATGGATTAGTCTACTTGTCAAAATATTAAATGCTTAGGAATGTGTTGCAAAACTTTGGTGGGTGGAGTACAATCTATGAGCAAGCGTGATTCAACCACACAAGAGTTCGTTCTCGCTCGTAAGTGGCCTGCTAACGACTTAATATAAATATTTACAATACTTGTGTTTTTTCTGAACTTAATGAAATGTATTTTAACCATAAAACTTTAGTATTAAATGTGAAATGCGGATGGACCTTTTCCCACACATACGCTCAAATCTAAATTAACTGACATCTCTTATTATAAGTTCCAATATAAATTTCAATGTAACCCAAACATTAGCCTACCAGGCATTACTTTCCTAAATACTTCATTCCGCAGACAGTTTTTTTTCGGTGGATTTCAATCAGTTGGTAAGTGTTCTCACGATATTTTTGGGTTGTATTCCTTATGAAACATATTTATCTATATCAATCCCAACATAACACCACTGTGGTGTTTGGCAAAGAGTGGGTTCACACTAGCCATGCGCTAAAGGAATGAAAATATTCAAATGTGGGTCTTTCACCGTAAAAAGGGAGACATGCAATAGGAATATACAATAACTTAGGTGTCAAATGCAAGCACTTTAGTTGAATAATAACGCGCAGTCACGTTCTATAACTTCTAACAAGAGTGGGTTCGAAAAAGAAAAAGATACAACACACTATTGCTTCATTATAATACAGGCAACATGCAATTGAAAAATGAAGGGGGCTGGATACATTTAAATATCCAAGTTAAACCGTTGGCCGTATTTGTTCCGACATCGCCCGCTAACCCAAAAAGTGGAATGGGGAGAAATTTTGAGGGTACAGGGGAAGGGAAGGTTGAAAACAGTTGTGTGTGGGATAGGGGATATAAAGCGTAGCTGACGATCTCGGGTCCCAAAAATTTGAGATTCGCCAAATGGACTTCTTCTTACCCCGTTTAAATTAGTTCTACCTTGGACTCAGAACACTAGAAGAAGAATATTGCCCATGTCTTTTGTGGAGTCTGAAAAACACAGGACATGTGAGATTGAAGCTTTCAAAGCATATAACAAATGATAAAAATCCTGTGTCAACATAGATGATTGGCCTGCTGCGGTGAACAGCAGCGCGTCGCCTTCGAGGGTGGGGTGAGCGAGGCAGGCGGTGGAGAGGAGGCACAGGTACAGGAGTGTGGGATGCCAGGAGCAGTAAGAAAATCGGAAAACAAATTGCGCCGAAAAGTACGCGAAACATCCTTCGCGGGTGACCATTTAGCAATAAATCTATGGAAATAAACTGTGTGCGAAATGGCGGAATATACTGATAAAGGATTAATAATGAGACAAAATTATATTTGTTTCCAATTGCTATATAAAACCGAGCATTAGACGGGAAAAATCCTGTGATTTTGCCTAATTTAGTCAATTATGTTTTTCATAATGCATTGACCACTACAAATGTATTTTTAAATCTGTCAACGTTCCATTTTCCATGCGTCAAATGATGCGACCTTATCAAGGGAAATGATGAAGGCTTACGCTCCCATAAGAGTAACCTGAAGTCCAAATACACCACCGTTCCCATGCAAAACCAACCTACCATCACTATGCATTTTCTTTAATATTATGGAGGTTCCGAATTATTCTCTTGCTGGAGTACCGAATTTTGCAAGTAAAGAAAGAGTTTTTATATCTATCGGTGGTGCGATTTTTTTCTCTTATTTTATTCTGGTAATCGGATCAGCCGAAATAGTGGTTTCCAATAATAAATCCCTCAGCGTCATTAGTAAACTCGACTTTCATGTACATTTGTATGTGTCTTAGCCTCAATGTATCTCTTCTAACATGTAGTGACTCCTATCTTTTCCCATTATTCCTGGCATTATTCCTTCCACATAATAACAGATTTAATTGTTATCAAAAATTCATAGTTATTTTAATGCTTAGAGACACAATCTTTGTCAACAGATAACATGGATAGAAATATTTCCAAAAATTCTAGTACAATAGTCGTATTTTACAGTAGAACAAATGTGCATTTTAAATCATTTGTACATGGAGAAATATAATTTGTTGAAGAATAAAATTTTATCTTAGCTTTAATAGCGTGAGCTTTGGGGTGTTCATTTGGGAAAAAGTGTATTTATGTAATAAAATTAGTGGTAAGTTTTTGGAAACATGGTATGGCATCCACCAAAACAAAAATTTCGAGACAATATTGGAGTGGGGATTTAATCAATTTTCCAGCGGAGTGAAAATAACATTATTGCATAACGCAATGACTTTAATTCTTTAGAAGAGATCATCTGGGATATTATTTATTACGCCATGGGCTTTTTTCTATGAAACTGACTGCTTTAGATTGCTCAGCGATTCTTGACGTAGTGTTCCATGTTCACACACCAACCTCTTGGCACTAATCAATCTCAGTTAGCTTCGGCTACACCATTTTCCTTTGAAGGAATTTGACAAAATTTCTCACCTTTTAATGAATATACAAGTTCTCTTGTAGCATTGCAGGTAAATTTTTGGCGTTAATATTGTTGGTATTTGTGGCGTCGTACCACGTAATAATTTATCTACAATGTCGTCACACATGGCCAATCCATACTATTGATGAACGCAATTTGGTTTGGTGACCTCGGTGCCAGAACGAGGACGATCGACGTAGAATACAACCTGGTAAATACTTCCCTCTCCTCACTTAGTAAGTTCTATGATTCATTTATAATATGCTGAAAGCACTGGTGAGTCTCACTTTTTAAATTGACACCAACCTATGAACTAAATGATTTATTGGCAAAATATAGAGCGTGCAAATGAGAAGAGAAAAACATTTTTTTCCATTATTCAATATATTTTCTTCGTGGCAGAAATGAAAAAGAAACATTACTTTGAGCCGTATTTCTATTAACCTAAATTATTTCTCGTTTAAATGTTCCTGATTCCATAGCTTACACTATCCTCATCAAAGAAAGTGACCAGAGATAATTAGCTATAAGAATACGCATGCTGAAACGGTAGTTCTGGAGTTACACGAACAAATTATGGCTTGTAACAAAAGCCATTTTCAGGAAATCATAGTCACTTACAGTTTATGACGCCGTAGGCATCCGGAGTGAAACTCTCTAACGATAAAAAAACTCAACCTTCGCAGCTTCCATCCCCAGTGACGACGTAGCTATCCACTTTTGAAGTCCAAGTGTGCCTTAGGCTAAACTCTGCAAGAAATTTAGACACTTTATTTCGGGCATCACGATTTGATGTATTCGAAGAAATCAGAATTGAATAAATTTCATCTCAGTTGGCTGAGCCTTAATCGTCCACTCCGAAAATGTCATCTGTAACCATTTCAACATCATTAAGGTAAAAATGAAGCAGAACATTGCCAAATTATATTATTTCATTCAAAACTGGAATTCCATTAAGCTCAAAAATTTACTGCTTTGCATATACAAACATTTTACGTAAAATTTAAAAAAGTAAATGAGGATAAAGATTCATTATTGGTCAATACATTTTATTATATCTTTTTATTGTTTTTGTATTCTGCTATTTTATTTATCATTTGTCATTCAAGATTAATTTTTATCACCAAATTTGAACAGAGTTTAGCATTCACAGAAGTTTTAAAAATTAGTGCAAAACTTATTATTTACCCTTTGCGTATAAACCAAAGTTACATGGAAAATAGGTTGTCTTTGATAAACGTTCTGGTATCTATGACGGTTCCTCTTTTCACAAGCTACTGCATAGCTGTTCAAATGCCAGGTATGTATACTAATATGGATCATTTTGGCGCCAAAGGCAAGGAATGGCATGCTCTAAGTAGAGCCCAGCTCCTCTGGAGTCATCGCAATGGCAATTATTTCATTTACTTATTTTCTTAAGTTATCTAAGGGGTTAGTAGCGATCTTCTGGAACCATATCTCACGTAGTAGGTAATTAAGATGGTCCTCGCTTGCCTAATCCGGTCCATCGCTCGGCTCGGACCCGTCCGGGTGCAAACCACGGGAATTTGATCATGTGTAGTAAAAATCAAATTAAGGAAGTTTTAAACTTAAAAAAAATGTAATCTTTATCGTATTCCTGATCTCTTCACAATTAATTGCGTCCAATGAATACGATATGCAATGAAACATATTTTCTTTGAATTAATAGCGGGCGATTGTCAACAATCCCTCCGCATACGCATATCCTGTGGATATAGAGCATTTGTTGTTTTCTTGTTGGCCACGCTGAGTACACCGCTTCAAAATACCCAGAGAGAAATTCACCCGAATATTTCTCCTGATAACGTTGTCCCATCGGAAAACGACTTGTTTAAGTCCGAGAGTCACGCTAAAATCAGACGACACGCGACTAACTGCCGATATATGAACGAATTTATGTGGTGCTTCGTTCAAATTTACCTAATGTATTACCAAGTGAGTGTAACGATGAACGTCGCCTCCAATTATTGGCACTGTTTCCCTGAGTGACTACTCTGTGGAGCCTGGAGACAAGCTGATGACGCGTCGACGAGTCGACGGAGAATCTAATTATTCCTGTATCCTTTTTTTCCGTAATTGCACACACAGGGCAGAGCATTGGGTTCTGTTTGAGATTGGTTGGCGAAATGTTGGCATAGAAGATAAATAAAAGATTCAATCATTCTATCGTATTTCGACGGATTTTGTTATAATTTAGTGCATCTACATGCAGCAGTGCAGCGAAGCTTGTCAGTGTTAACTTCTAATAGACGTACGCATGGAGATTAAAAATATTACTACCAACTAAACTGCGTCAAATAAATAGCTGAAGGTAAAAAATGAGCACCTCATAAGGATCGCCATGAACGACGTCACCGAGGTAATACTCCTTCCTCCACCGCAACCAGTTTAAAAATAAGACCCTTCTATTTCCAAAAACATCTACTGCACAGTGCCATAAGCTTTCGCGGTGGCATGCATTCAACAAGCCTAGGAAGCTGAATTTTCCCCTCTTGCTCCACCACGAAAATCGTTAATATTCAATATGATTCAATTTTAGGTAAGAAATGATTTTTTTAGCTCAATCGTACTCTTTAAATATCTATTGTGGGGGCGAATGCCAACAAACTATCCGGACACGCATCTCCTATGGATAAAGGGCATTTGTTGTTTTCTTGTTGGGCATGCTGAGTTAACCGATTTATCACCGCTACACCGTCTTGAGCTGCTCACTAATTTTTAGGCAGTCATTAGAAAAAAATCGAAGATTTCCGCTTCAAATGAAGCAACTTGTTGACCATTGCTGAGTCACCCCTTATTTTAGTGGAATATTTTAGCGTCTTGCATTAACGTTATTCGCACTTTATCGGGTAACCAGAAATAAATACTAGTTCCTTCGGAGGGTTAACGAACACTCACGGATGTCCACTCCACTCTGCAAAAGAAGAATTTATTTCTGCCATCCAAATATTAACGGTATTTATATCTTTAATTTTAATAATATTTATTTTTAGTGGTATTTCCTATGCGCGAATAAAACTGGGACTTCGAATAAACCTAATGATAAGTGCTAAATTTATTTTAGAGGCGCAAAACTATTCTTGTTGGAGTTACTCCCGGGAGTGAGGCTATTGTCTATGAGTCCCCCCTACTGGATATACCACTGGCTCATTCGTTGCAATGGCATGTTAGTAGACTTATGTTAGCACCTGTGCCGCATAGTTTTTTCATGTGTTGTCAATCGTGCATCCAAGGATGCTTTCAAAACTATTGATCTAACTTAAAATCTGACATTTTTATTTTCGCTTACTTCTGAAGGGAACGGCGTAAGGGGATTGAATTAAATAAACGGATGCTATTCATCAGACATATATCCCAGGGAGAGAAGATGGCACTGCGACCCAATGAAGGTAATTGCATGCAAATTTTAGGGATATAGAAATTAATAATGCTGGATTTTGATACCAGTGCGACATTTAGCCTAAAGCAATAAGCCTCCCTCCCTCCTCCTTGGATTGACGTCCGGCAATGGTGATGCGTGCACGACATAACACGAAACCGCTACGGATCTCGAGCCCCTCCAGTTGTAACACCCGTCCGAGCACCCTCCATATGAATCGCGTCGTCCAATATGCCGTTTGGTGCTGCCTAACGGTAGACGGTGGAGAAGGTGAATCCGGTGAAGGACTTCGCTCGCAGCGCAGCACCACTCATTTATTATACAATTATATCCGACTTTTTCTGGACAAACGTAGCACTTTTTACCCGATTTTTCTCCCGATTATTTGGATTCCGATTACGTACTTGTGGTGATTCAGATATGTCTTCTGACCCTGAGGTTATTATTAATGTACCACACTACATTGGCATGTCAGACGAACCGGATAAAATAAGAGAACTAGACTGCGTCACCGATAAATATAAAACGTGCTTGAGCGGTAACCTTCCTGTATAGTACTTGAAATGAACGTATCATTTATTGTGCATTATTATTGCATGCGTCTCATTATCAAAAAACCCCACGGGAACTTATTTAAAAACCATATTTAAAAAAAATTTAAATCCTTATATCACCTTGTCTGTATATTTATTATTTATGTATGTATATTAAGAATAATATGAAACAAAATGTCACCAATGCCCAAGTACATGGGCATAGTACTAGACAGAGTGTTGATGTACATCTGTTCTGCCCCTCTACGGCTATGCCCCTCTACGGCTACGACATGAGTCCCTTTCAAGCGGGCATCAAACTTTTCAACCATCTGCCAACAGGAATAAAATCTGCCCCTTCTAAGGATTCATTTAATAAATATCTTAAGGGTTTTCTGATAGAAAAATGCTATTATTGTGTGGAAGAGTTTCTGGAGGAGTCTTCTGTACACTGAAGCAGCTAATTTTATGTTCTCTGACTTGTCCCATATTTTACTTTGTAAAGTCCTGGGACCAATAAATATTATTATTATTTGTGAATATGGCTTGATGACATAGCAGGAATTCCATATTAAAAATCTTGTCCTGGTTTCTTTACTCTTGCAATAATTTATTTCGATCACCCATATTTGACAACAAGTTAAACAGAAAGACTTTCTTGAACATGGAGGCTCTTTCCATAAGAGAAAAATTAAATGCCTAAATCTAGGTTTACATACCTTTGTGATAAATTATATAGATTTATCTTCACACACAAACATCTATTCTTTCAAAGTGTTGGAAAAAATATTTCTTGCTGAGAAAACCAAGAATTATCCTGAAATTTTTATCCTTGATTTAGTAGGCATTCTGAAATTCAAAGATAAAATATTTGGATTTTGGTAAAAAAATTGTTGTTAGAATTTTAATCTTTCACTTTCCTATTTTTAATTATTAAACAATTATTCATTTTCATTTTTGTTTACCATGTTACACGAGCACATTTCTTACTTCAATCATAGTGACCGTAAAGCCTACAAGAAAGTATCAACACCTTTTCTCTCTACTGCCCGTAGTTTGCATCAATGTCCGCCAAGATTAGGTTTAATATCATGGGTATGAGATTCATAATTTTTCTTCAACTGACTCTCACAATAAATTCATTTTTATTTATGCAAACCTCATCATCATCATCAGTATTTCAATCCTAAGATTGGTTTACTGCAGCCC
>LYUA01005040.1:32817-45711 GCA_002093875.1 Calopteryx splendens | reverse complement strand
ACTCCTTTTGGCGAAAACATATTCACTATAAACCAGGGATAAGTTAAAGGTTAGAAAACACATTAAAGTACAACACAGAAGTAAGATAGGGTCGGTTGAAGGAAGAGTTGATCCAAACAATCTAAAGTCGGTTAGAGAATAAGTTGGTGAAAAGCTCCCGAGCGTCATCTAATTACAAAATTGCTCGGCCACAACGTTGGATGAACACCCGGGGTTTCCAGCAATAAACTCAGTACCTGGGTTGTACTGTGGTCAGTACATTTTCCCTGCATGGCGAAGGCCAAGGATTCAATTACCGAGCCAGAGAATTTTTTTTCTGTTTGTACTGCTTTCCTTCCAACTTCCATTTTCGTTGTCCTTATATGTTTTACCCATCCCTTTTCTTATTCGTATTCATATTTGGTACCGGAAAAGTCAAAAGAAAGGAGAAATAGAATTCTAAGTGGGGCACGGGAGGGATGTAGGGGGTGTTCCCTTAAAACGGGTTTTAGTTGAACATTGTAGGTATTAGTAGAGATTTACAATTGCATTTCCGGAACTTTAATAGGACACATCAACACCTGCCCTGCTACGTTCCGCTATCGACGTATTCGCTTCCGCTGTGGTGCCATTGAATTGGGTCAGGAGGTCGTATTGTGTGGGATGGAAGACCTTTAGGATTCAAACGTGGATATTGAAAACCATAAAAGCAAAAAAGGAGGAGAAAGTAGCAAACCAATTGAGTGAAGGAAAGAAAATGTAAAGATTGTACGAATGATAATGATTGAAAATGTCTACGAATAATTAGGAAAATATGTGCACGGGAATGAGAAACTGGGTAAATAAATATATTTTGAAATGGAAAAAATGGGATTAAAAGCCCGACACCTGGAATATGTGAAATAAATTGGTGATTACGGGTAAATGTACTTATTTTTGCCTGTCTTTAATTTCCTTACCCTTTCCCTTATCCTCATTCCTCCCGTTTTGTATCCCATTTTTCTCAAATATATTTTTAAATTATTTGCAGATTTACCTGTCATCACTTGCATATTTGTAGACCTTACTTAATGTCATACATGGACGTACACAAATGAAAAAAATACATTTAAAAGCTTTTGCGAGCGAAATTAATAAGAAACGAAAACTCATTCGGGTGGCAAAAGTTACATAGAGATGTATCAAATTGAAAGCAAATTACTTTCAATTAAATATATGTAAAAATACCAACAGAACATTCCTTATAATGAATACCGTAAAATAAAAAAAATAATACATTTCTATAAAATTATAGTTATCCGTTATGACAGAATCATAATCCATGATGCTGGGTAAAGTGAGTTCAAGGAGTAAGAAAAAAAACTGGGAAGTCATTGGAAAATTTGAAAATGAATTGAATACGTAATGAAAATAGGAAATTCATAGTAGTCATTAAATAGGTACTAGGAATCTAAAGGAGCATTCTAAAGTACGAAAAATACATTTATGTAGAACGGAAAAAATATAGTACAGTTGGAGAGTTTTACGGATTTTGGGACCATGATTGAAGAAAATTAATGTTGTTGTTGACAGATTAGGAGAAGGGCTATTGCCAAAGAAGATTTTCATGAATATGGGAACAAATGACAGGTAAATTCGTACAAAAGTTCAGTAAACCTATCATAAGGGAGCGTGGCACCCTATGGATACGAAAATGGCTTTCAGGCACGATGATGGGCATAGTTTAGATTCTTTTGAGACGCTGATGTGGAGATACGTGAAAGGTGGAGGTAACGGGATGTTATAAGTCGAAATGGAAGAGAGAATATATGGTAAAGGGGAAAGGAAATAAGAGAAAAAGCTACTTGGATGTCATAAAGGCAGTTAGAAAGTATAAAGAACTGTATAACGTAATAATTAAGGGTGCACAAGAGGAACATAACACGAAATGTAATGCATATTAGGGGTTGATGACCGTCCAAGATCAACCTTTTAGGGGGAGACTGTCAATGACATTGATCGAAACCGAAATTAGAGGAATAAATCTGATCCCACCTCTGAGTGACATAAATGTGACACCAATCCATCAAAGCAATTCCATTAAAGGATTAAGCTTATGACGCACCCCCATCGCGAAACGTTACCTAACTTTTGTAACTGCGAGCTTGATTTAGAACCATGATGTTAGGAGACTAGTCATCAGAAGGGTCTGGTCTAGTGGCGATTGTAGACAAATGTATTCTGTAATTAAAACATTTTGGGCTTATTATTCTCTCTGGATGGTGGGGTGGAATATCATTGGGGATACAAGTAGAGGAAGAAGAATGAGTTGTAAACTTTTGAGAGAATGGAGTGGGCGGCGTCCTCTCTTCCGTTTCTCCTCCCTCTTCCTCCCCTCTCTCCAACCCAACCCCCTGCTCCCCTTACACGTCTCCCGGCACCCCTTCCCTTGCACCTCCTCCTCGTAGTTCACCGACTGGGGACCCGCTTCATTCCTCCTCTTCCCGTTCGTAAAGGATACTTTTCTTCCTTCAAGCATCTTAGGCGGTGTGCTAGACAAGACGGAGCAAACTTATCAACGCCGTAAGAGCAGCGTGCATTCTCACTCAAGGCGCCTTATTTCAGCTCCATCGAAGAGGCTTCATCCGGCGTCAGTATTCGCCCACATGGTGCCGAGTAACTGATTCGGAATGGGAATGCCTTGGGTTTCACAAGTTAATTTCCACCTGGACACTGACTGACGAATAAACCGCAAAGCACAAAAAATAAATTAGCCCTAGCCTTTTACCCTATCAAATTAATTATAGATGTTATTCGGCACCGGATAAGTTCAAATTTATCTACATATGAGTTTCCTTTTGCGTCATAACTGGCTTAAGGTCAGATTTTGTTCTAATGCTGCTCACTTATTGATCTTTTCCTGATCACGTGGTTTTCGAACGTAAGTTGGAATGAGATTGAAATTTATTTAATAAATGACAATCATTGGCTGCGGGAAATGTATATCTACATATGTTAGAACGGCTATGGGGAAAATTTACTTATGCGTTTGTCCATCGCTTGCTCGGCTGACACCCCACCCCTCTAGATTTTATCTCTCCGCGACGGCCCAACCCTCTCAGTAGGGAGCGATACCTTCCGTATCCCTCTCCCTCGATGAGAGCTTGCTATACTGTATTCACCGTGTATATTGTTCTGAGTTCATTTCCAGACAAGGTTCATTTCTCAGGAATTGGTATTCCTCGCAAGTGCTAATATTCCATCACTTAGTAAACCTTTTTTATTCTTCTCAGGTAAGGGAAGAATCAAGTATTTCTAGATTATAAGTGTCCACTACCTGCAAATCCGTAGGATGTGCTAGGAAAGAAAATATCCCCTTGCATTTTCCCGCACGCAGTTGCTACGTAAGATAAGTAGATTTTTTTTTCTAAAAATGAGCACTTAGTGCATTAAATTTCGTACTTCTGAAAATTTTCCTTAAAATAATTTATACTGATTATTAGTATTTATTTTATTTGGAACTTCTCAGAGGCAAAATAATTGAAAGCAAAATACTAATCAATATTATATGATTAAAAAAATGTAAATAAACTACGAAATGAAAACAGTTATTGGAGGAGGAAATCAAGGTAACAAACCTATTAACAATTTCCTTAGCCTAAAGAACAAACCAATGGACAGCATCAATCAATTTGTATTTTTGTTAAAATAGTACACAAATCAAACGACCTTATAGAATCTGAATTACTAATTATTATTCAAATTAATTTTCACCTAAAACCAGTACGTTTCATAACAAAACAATTGGACCAAGGGAACAAAATTAAATTATCATGGAGCGAGGGAGGGAGCGAGGGAAGGAGCGAGGGAGGGAGCGAGGGAGCGAGAGAGGGAGCGAGGGAGGGAGCGAGGGATGGAGCGAGGGAGAGAGAGATTGGGGAGCGAGGGAGGGAGCGAGGAATTGAGCGAGGAATGGAGCGATGAAGGGAGCGAGAGAAGTAGAGAATGAAGAAGCGAGGCAGAGAGTGTAAGGATAAGGGAAACAGGGTTGGATCAACGAGGTAAGGGATTTAGGTAGCGTGCGAAGGAAGAAGAAAGGGTGGATCCTTGAAGGGAGCGTTTGAGGGAGCGGGTTGACTATCACAAGTGGCACAGGGAAAGAATTTGACCATCCAATCTTGCTTTATGAATTTCACACGGCGTTATTTGATGTACTGTGTGAACTCTTCTCTCATCTTCCAAACCGACCTTTGGGTTGATTACTGTGCTTTGATTCAAAAATAATAAACAAAAAATAATAAGTTATGCAACTGGTCATTATGGAAATAATTAGTCTTTATAATGTATTAGAATAGCATCAATTTCGTATTTATTTTTCATTAACGTAGACATTTCAACATTGTGTTTTACCATAGTGCTGTGCCAAAACGAGACCCCCTCAATTGTAGGTGTCTAGGTGCTCTGGGATAGGTAAGTAAACAGAATCCTGTGCATATGTCAGCATTCAGGAGAGCGAGTATCGGATGGAGAGTCGGATTGGGCACTCATCTGCAGGGGGGTAAGAGCCAAAACTTATTATTTGCCTATATTTCTTACGCAAAAGTGGAGAAATGACACGAGAGTCATGGGAAGTACTGGATTTGGGTCGGAAAATTGATATAGAATTCAAAAAATCATTTTGATTATCTGATGACAAAATTTTGGTAAGCAATAAAGTATGTGAACACAGTATTTAAATATCAGTAGAATAGAATCAATTCGATCGATATGGGAGAAGAAGGATGACATTTAAACGAAGATACTTAGTTTTCCAAGAAATATGAAGGGTATTTCAAAAATAAAAATTTTATGGCATTTAATTTAGAAAGCAGAATAGTGTACCTATCTAGGATAATATTTGGAGATAGATTGACAAGGACAGAAGAATAATTGCGGCAATGGACAGAAAAATAATTTCCTTTAGTGAAGAAGCATTTGCAAAGGGGTGATATCTGTTGACATGGACCTGGAGTAAAGATCCAAAGAACAGATAAGTATCACTTGGGTGTGAAGCGATATTATGTACGGCGCGTTTACCTGCTCCATGAGGCAAAAGGATTGGCGTAATTATTTGGTTTTTGAGATTTGTTTGTGCCGGAGGATGAAAAAGGTTAAACGGTCGGAAAAGTAAAATTAACGTAGAATTTCAGCTCATGGTAATGGAGATGAGAATGCTGTTGGAAAAATTCCAAAGAAGGCAGGAAAGGTGGACGCAGGGTGTATTTATTCGTGACGGAAATTCGAAAGATGTGATATGAGAGGGGATAGTGTTGGTTCGGCGATGCAGAGGGAGAAAAACTAATTGCCATATTGGGTGGAATGATAAGAGATAGAAGGTACGCACTGGACGGGGCAAAGGATACCTTAAAATAACCATGAGTACGGATCTTGGCTTTTCTTTGTTAATGCATTTTTATTACCCTTATGTTGTGCATCTTACAGTTGTGAAACTTAATGCTAAAGGTGCACCTTCATGACAAAGTGCTGCCTTATGCCCTCTGTGCAACATATATACGTTGAGTAGCTGTTTGCGAAATGACCATTGGCGCTCATCACTGCTGCTCTCTCCTTTAGACATAAACCGAACAAAGTTTCTCACCTTCCTTTTCACGATAACATGGAAGAAGTTCTTCCAAGTAGGGTTAATCATGAACCTATCATCCTGATTGAAATAACATAAAAACCATTAAAAATAC
Organism: Calopteryx splendens; assembly: GCA_002093875.1. Lineage (NCBI taxonomy): Eukaryota > Metazoa > Arthropoda > Insecta > Odonata > Calopterygidae > Calopteryx > Calopteryx splendens. The sequence continues at coordinate 40,018 of LYUA01005040.1, read as the reverse complement.
GGTTAACAATGCAGAACGTGCACAGTAGAAGGGCTTGACGTAAGTGACTCAAGTTAATCACATTTTCGTCACAAATTAGAATATGGTATGGATAAGGAATGACTGATTGAAGTAACTTGAAGTAAACGAATTAATGATATGCTGATGGAGGAAAATACTTGAAATTTAAAACCGTAGGCGTAAGTTAATTAATATGTATATTTGGCGATATCTTACGTGGTTTACAAACACAGAGCGCTTTCACAAATCTGTATGAAACTATATTATCTTCGCAGTTTTCCAGCTAATGCGGCAAGTCATTCCTTTGCGGTAGTTAAGTTCCACGGGAATAACATGACCTTTTTGGTAACCTTCTAGATAATTAGCTAGTTGGATGCATGAAATGCGGTGACTAATTTCCTCCATGTGGACAGGTTTTCCGAATCACTTCACACGCCTCCATTTCAGCCGTTATATTGCAATCACCAGTATTATTTGTATTCGCGTGCAACTATGTTTTGAAACATGTCCTCATAATTAACGATGAAATGACAGTTTTTGACAGTTACAATTTTAGGGCAAAGGAAATACAACTTGAAGAAAAAGTAGAATACGATCGCATTAATACGTAATCAATCGAATATTAAACAGGTTAGAAAAAGTGATAAAAACCGTTTTGTGCCAGAGATTAAATTCATAAGTGAAAACAAAGTTTAGAAAAGGATTGTTGTCCATCCAGTTTTGTTTACGGTTCTCTGAAAAAAAATTTTTAATGTGCGATGAAGTCAAACTTCAAATTGTCACCCAATCTATTCAATAATGCTGACCAATTACAAAAGGTAATCACTGACTTCATGAGCAATGGTATTTAATTTGACATTTAGATGACTAATTTAATCGTAAGTTTGAAATATTTTCTAATTTAAGTGGGAAACATTAATATTTACAGAGGAAAAAATATCATAATAACAACAACAAAATGCTTAAACAAACAATAAATATCTCAATCGCTGTCAATAGGAAACACTTCCACATTCCTGTCATAATTGAGTAGCAATGGTGAGTTTTACATAATCTCAATCCAATTAGCAATGAAACGGATGTTCATATCAATGATTTTAATTAAAAACCAAATTGTTATCTTAGAATTCAAACGCGTATGTGACACATGCAAGTGGCAGGTTTATTTGTACCATAGTCATCCATCTCTTCTGTATAACTCAAATTCAATTTTACCCAAAGCTATTTGTGGAGACAAACGCAAGAAAATTCAAGGTAGTATAAGATCATTGCCAATTTGGAATCAATTCTCATAAATTCAGAAACGACCTCAAACAATCTATTCAAACATTTGTTTTAGCTTCAAAATAACCCACCTTTTTCCCCCATTAAGTTTCGTAATTTATTCCATTCTTAAGCGTTTAAAAAGTTACTGCTCTTTCACTTACATAACGACTAAAATGTTAGTTATATCATTTTGAATTTTATGTTTATAGTAGGTAGGTTACCTACCGTCATAAATTTTCTTCGGAACTACTTTTTTTGAAAACATAGCAACAACTATGGCATTAATTTTATTTAAAAAATAATTTTCCAATGAAGATCTTAATCTTAATCTTCCATTAAAGATGAGGTGCGGGCTTTAGTCAGCAAAAATATTCCACTATTATTAATTATAACCATGCGTTTCCATATCAAGTCTTGCCAATTTAAAATTGTGGATATCATTATTTACTGAGATCATCAATATTGATCTAATGATAATTTTTAATTTCATAATTTTCCTTAACTCCCTTGAAACGAGGGGCTCGTTTGGCACGTAAAATATCGTTATCGTGTATCTTATTTTGTTAAGATATTGATCCACCAAGCAAAGTGATATAAAGATATTATTTGCGGAATGAATTTTAAATATCTATTTTCAGTTACAATTTAAAATGTATATGCACAGCATAGAACTAACGAGGTAAAACGAAAAAAGTATGATATCACCTTCGCCTACAATACGCATAAATAGCATTCTCTCGAACACGAGTTGAGAATCAAATCAACATGCGTCAAAACATTATTAGAGATCATTTAGGTAAATGCGATATGAGATTTCAATGCATTATTCAATATGAACTAGGTAATTAACGATGTCATTCGCTTATGTGTAACTTTTGATTAGGTCTTATTTTTCAATTAGGCATTATTAATTCAAAGTAAATCTTCTAAACTATGATTGAAGTTTCTTTTAAATCGTTTATATTGCATCAATACATTTTCCATCATCAAGGTTCTTCAATTCTATAATTGGTATGATGCCTATGACCACTCATTTCCTGTATTGGCTTCCCTTATCACGCTGATATTTACTACTCTCTAGCGTCTGTCATTTTTCGTTTGTCAGGAGTCTCCCACTGCAGTTCTCCTACTCATTTTTCGCCTAGACACTTAAGGTTATTCCTTCCACTGTCCAGAGTTTTCGTTACATTTATCTCTTCTTCTACTCTTTGTAAAACCCAGACGATCTAAAATTAATTCATCCATTTGATCATTCCCCTTCACACCGACATTTAGGTACATGGCTTTCACTTTCTCTTTTCCGTTTCTTTTATTTTTCATTCATGTCTAATGCCAGTATTCATTTAATCCAAGATTACTTAGAGATATGTAAAAGAAAGGCTCTTTTTAAGGAATCAATTTTTCTAGAAAATAAATTCCGCGAAAAATCAATTGTATGATTTCGATGCATGCCACTTGCTTAACTACCCTGAGGTTCTATTTTCTTGAGAGTGCGCCATCTATTTTGAGACTTTTTCTGGATGCGTTTAAATTAGGAGGTGAATAGTGGAGCCTCAGGAATCACATGCGAGGTTTCTCGCTAAATTCTCAGGTGACATTTTCCTACATATCTGCTTCAAATGTGATAGCACCGTATTTATAGTAAAACCAGCAACTGGAACCAGCAAATGAAGAATTGTAAAGACTGTACTTGTATATTTTTGCTTGTTTGGAATTATGATGAGATGCAAATAATGGTGAATTACAGATAACTCATTCATTGTTTCTACAGCGAAATGTAGCAGATGTGATGACAGAGTTTTTTTGAAATGTCAATGAATAAGATCATCCCGATGAAGGCAAAAGGAGCTCAGAGAAATTAATAATAACTTATTAAAAAAAAACTGTGTAGGTTATAAATTGCCTAAAAATGGGTATATTATCAAAGTAACATTCTATATTTTAAAATAAATCCCTTGTAACTCCTGAGGATAGAGCAATTCCAAATATACTCTTGCAGACAGTAAAAACAGACAATCAATGAAGAGAAAAATCATGTAATTGAAATCGTTAACAAGCAGGCATTTAAAACAATTTTAACGCAGAGAAATTTGCTATTTTTTTTAATTTTTTGAATAAATCCGGATCATTTAATCCAAATGAATTTTCTCGTGCAACTTAAAGTTAAAACTTGTTTTAAATGGTTTTTTAGAAATCACTTACAGCAATCTTTCCTTTGACAAAATATATCCCCATTTATAAGTATGATAGACGATAATACTATTTTCCAATAATAATATTTTCAAATATGAACATTTTGAAAGATTTATATAATTTTTAGTTTCGGGAAGCCAAAGCAAGTGAATTTTGTATTTTTTACTGCATTTCAATGAAAAATAATTGGATGAATGTCGAAAATTTTGGCCATAAATATAGGCCATCAAACCTAAACAACAATTACCAAAATCAATTATCCACTTCCCGGTCCCTATTTTTTTTAAAGAGAGATGAGTAATTGTCACGCCTCGTCGAACTTCTGTCAACAACACGCTTTTCGAAACACAATTATAATTTCAACGGCCGCTTTCCCCGAAAGATAATCACCGACGATTTTGGTATTTTGCAATACACAGGTGTTGCACTGTTTTCAGAAAAGGTACTTTTTGATGAATAATAATTATTACTAACCGTTCCATCCATCTTAAAATCACTGACCATATTTTCTATCAAATACACATTGATATTAAATAAAAATTCTTCTATAGATGCTCTGATGTTGTTTTTATTAAAAAAATCCATGTTATCTATATAGGTGTGTCGTTTCACTATGAAAAAAAATCATTTTAACTATTTTTATTTATCATTTACATAATCTTCAACACAAAATGCTCATGAAAATGTATCAAATATATTAAGGAGCAAAGCTTAGGTAGTAAAATATCATAACAATGCTCATTCGCTAAAAGTTAGAAATGGCACTACTTCAAAACCAATCAATATGAGCTTCAGGTTGAAATGGACATTAACTTGTGGATATGTACCTTGTGTTGCCTGGGAAAATGACTAAAGCTTTAAATAGGTACAATCATTTCGTCCTGGATGGTGGTTTGACCAAAGGTAATAGCAATTTTCCGTATAAAAGAATCTGCTTGGTAATTCGCGCATGCTCTGCTCGAAGGTCTCTCTAGTAATTTGAAGGAGGGTTGGGCGGGAAGAAGTCCTCCCACCCAACCTCGCTCGTGTGTCACCTCTGCATTGTTCCGCTTTTTTTCTGTTACTCTTCTCTCGGATATATCATTTAGCTTTTCTATGCTCCACATAATAGTTTAGCCTCAACTTGATTTCCATCAACTAGTTTGACAAATCATGCTCTGCCATCCAAATGAAGCCAAGCATACATGCCCACGACAATTGTTAGTTTAAATTTTCTTCGCGTGTAGAGATTTGGAAATAAACCATGATGTTCGTTTCCGGGAGGTGGGATAGCTACAATTAACGCTTGCCCACTTACTGTCAAGAGTTACTTTTCTACGCAAACGTAGCAAACAAAATTCAGGGGTTGCGGATGCACCTGATAAAAAATGAATTCAGAGGTTTTTGGCTCTACTGGAAAACGAAGTGTAATTATTCCATGATACTGATGAAATATATTTCGTGGGAGAAAATCAGCGAAATTTGGAATATGTATGGGAATATCGCTTAATTGTATGCTCGCATCGAATATTACAATGTTTCAAGATGCATTCAAATACGAAGATAAATGAATTAGAAGAGAATGCTGTCAAAAATAAACCCTCAATTAAGGAATACGATGGGTCCCCTTAACTAAGGGTTTATTTTCGGTCATCTCGAAGGAGGTGGCCGAAGACATTCATATGAACGAATTTGATGACCAGAGCGGTCCGTATTTTTACACTCACCAAATCATTGGTGTCCTAACGATTACTTTTAATGGTACTATGAATGCGATGTGAAAAGCGACGGTCAAAAACGGATCATTCATTATTTTATTTTTATATTTTTATCAAGGAATGACTTCAAGGAAAAAATTCAAGAAAAGTATTTCGGAAATAAATAAGTCCCCCATTCCGATCTCCAACAGTGAATAACGTGAGATTGCGAATTTTATGTGTGATGAGCAAATTAGGAGAAGAAATCGAAATGTAATATCACTTCGACCATCGGGATGACTCGAAAACCTGAAAGCGGAAATGTGAAAGTCGGATATCACATTTTTGTAGTTAGTGAATAGGAATTACCCCAATAATACGCGACCGATATTATTACGTTACTATTATATGATGGTATTAAACAAAAATGCATGTAGAAGAGTAGTAAACATAAAGCAAGTGTGTGATAAAATATAATTAGTGGAGAATAAAGTAAAAATGCGAAATGTTGTGATTCAGGTTTACATTCCTACAATCAATCATAGGGAGGAAATTAAATGGAGGTAAAAATGGAGGATTAAATGGATACCGTCATTTAAATCCTGGAGGAAATTAAATGAGGGTATTCCTGGCGGAAAAAAACTTAGTGGTGATGGGCGACTGTAACGCAGTGGTGGACGAAGGGAAAGATATAAGTGAGGGAGGGGAGTATGGCATCGGAGCAAGGAACGGAAAAAAAGCAATTGAATATTTGAGGAGAAATGACCTAATTATAACTAATCCTATAAAATTAAACCACCAATCATTGTTTGTATGTTTACATGTTTGCTTTTTCCCGCCATTATGGCTCGAACGATCTTTGTGAAATTTGGTACAAAGGATTTTTGATTCGAGGTATCTAATGCGCTGGGTCTAATCATAGAGTAAAGAACTTAAGGGTAGTAAAGAGCCTAGTAAGGGTCTTTACTCAATGGTATTATCTGCCTAAAAAATCGCAGAAGTGCAATATTCAAGTTACCTATTTTTTTTAATTGTTTGTTGTTTATGTTGTTGTTAGTTGTTTCTTCTTATTGATGAAAATTGATATTAAAAAAGAAACAATTAACAACAACAACATAACTACAACATAAAAAACAAACAATTAAAAAAATAGGTAACTTGAATATTGCACTTATGCGATTTTTTAGGTAGATTAGACCCAGCGCATATAAATTATACAAGAGCTACGTTTCCATTAAAGCTACATTAAATACTCCATTTTCATCTGCCTTCTTGCTGAATTTTTTAACTTCTTGATTGAATTGAATACATAATGTGCAATCTTGTTGATTTGATTTATAGAATTTCCGAGCACAGTTCGGTCAACTGGCACTATATGACTTAAATAGGGAAGGGCTGCAGTATGTAAGGACTATAGGACATTTAGCTTGATTTCGTACGCGGCAAAGTTGGTACTGAGAATCATCAGTAAGAGGATTGAGAAGAAAGCTGAGGATTACATAGGAGAAGATCAGTTTGGGTTTAGAAAAAACAGAGGTACACCTGAAGTCATAGCAGGAATGAGGCTAATTATAGAATGGAATATAGAGTATAATAAGAATATATTTGTCTGCTTCGTAGATTTCGAGGCGTTTGATAGGGTAAAATGGCAAGACCTCTTGAAGATATTGTAGAAGATAGGAAGGAGTACACAGAATGGATAGGCGACTTATTCAAAACCTTTACATGTCTCAGATTGCACAGGTGAGAGCAGCGGATGGAGAAACAGGGTGGGCAGTAGTAGGTCTAGGGGGTATGACAAGGTTGTCCGCTATCACCGGTACTTTTTAACGTGCACGCGGAGGAAATGGAAAGAAAGGCATGGAAGAACTAGAGGTAGGAGTAAAATAAGGCGGGGAACTTATCAAATCAATCAGGTTTGCAGGCGAACTGGCTTTGGTTAGTCAATCAGCCAAGGGTTGCAGTCATATCTTGGTTCACTAGAGAGCCTTAGTGCCATGTGATGGGCATGAAATTACATATGGATATTCGTCTTTGCTCTCGGCGCAATGTAAAGGCTGCTGCCA
>LYUA01005039.1:25680-37148 GCA_002093875.1 Calopteryx splendens | reverse complement strand
TCCCACGCCGCGTCGGTCATTTTTTCGGTCATCGGAAACACTGCAAGGCTGCTATGAGAAAGCAGTGCGAAAAGGGAAAGAAGCAAGAGAAAGAAGAAACGTGAAAAAAGTAATCTTGTAGTCGAGTAAAGTAAGAAAGTAAAGTGTAAAAGTGAGTAAAAAGTAAAATAGTAGAAAAATAAAAAATATCCAAAAGTTTTTATGTGCATTCGACTGCCTAAGCCGTGTCGGTCAAGCCATATGAGCGGTAGTGCCGTAATCATGACCAACGGCGTGCTACGAGCGGCTCAAAGAATTACTCATGTTTCGGTCATAGTGACCGACTCGGCTCGAGCGGAACGGGTCTGTTTAGGTCATTATGACCGAAACGGCAGAGAACGTGTTAATAAGAGTCATAAATCTTGATTTCATCACTAAAACAATTTTCAACATCACTTCATTTTTATTCACAATTTTTTTTTATTTCCACCTCCTTCATCGCTTGATGGCCACAAATAGTTATTTCTTTACCTTGTTTTAACGGTTCTAGATTTGTTCTTGTAATTATTAAAACACCCTTTTTGCAAATAAAAAAAACTAAAGATGATTTACATAGTGTATTACTATTTCTTGTCCACTCTTTGGATTGTATTTCTGCTGGTTAACACAGTGCTAAATGTTAGTATGAAAAAGACATTAGTCGAAGGTTCCTAAAGGGAAGAGACTTTCAAAAAGAGAAGAACAATTGAATATCACTAATAGTGTAAAAAAATTCTTTAAATTAAGTCACCCATATCAAGAATATATTCATATATTGACTGATCGCATTTAATCATGTTTCATTTAAATTTATTAACTGCTACTTATTACAAGATTTTTATGTGTACATCTCATTTTTACCTATTTGTGCAATTTTTTTTACCATCATACAGGACTTTCATGCACCAAAATGTACCTAGCCTGGTTATGGTTATATATGGGTATCCTACTTAAATGCACTACCCAGGAATATGAAAGGTATTCAATATTCAAGACATCACATCCAAATGGTGCATGTAGCAGTGTTTCTTATTAAAGTGTTCACAATATTACCCTAATATGATGCCAATCATTTCAGTAAGTGGAGATAGTAATCTACAGTGAGTAGAGATGGAATGTACACACATGGTGGGGCCAATGGCCTCACCACATTTAAACATGTTCTAGCTACACCATCAATATTAAGTAAAGTTGTGCCCAGATGGAAGTCGGTTGGTGGCATCAATACCTCCACTGTGATGCTGTCTTCTTTCTGCATGTGGTAGGCAAGCAAAATTTGGGTTTGCACAATGGACCCAGAGGGCACCTGTCGATGGCCCCCATGCAACAACGTTCTGCCATACCGTGATAGACACCGATACACAAACCTTTCCCATAAAAATACTTATTACATGCATACCTACATACTTACCATTGATAAGAAAGAAGAACGCTCCAGTCTCATTTGCTACTGCCCGTGCAATCAGGGTTTTTCCTGTACCAGGTGGACCATACATCAGAATGCCTCTAGGTGGTTTCACACCAATGGCCTTGAAAAGACTTGGATGGCGTAATGGCAACTCCACCATCTCTTTGATTTGTGCCAGCTGTTTGCGACAGCCACCAATGTCATCATACCCAACAGCATTAAGTGCTTCCTCTTCCTCCTGTAATACCAAAAATGGCCAATGTAATTAAAGAATGGAATAAATGAAAAGAATTAATTGGATTAAGGAATTTTTCTCCAACCACAAGGAGGCCTGTGATCAAAATATTTAAAAGTAATCTGGCATCCCTGGGAGACTTATATTAATGCTTTACAGTAGATTTTACACAAATAATTAAATAAAAACAAGATACTTTTTGCTGCCAACACTGTAATTTACTGATAAAAAGAACAAACTGATCCTGTTAAATGTATAACTTGAAGCAGTGGTTCTGATTTCTTGATAGTATTTCCCTTTTCTACCCCATAATAATATTTTATAGCAAGTAACATTGAACACCATAAAACATTTTTAATAAAAAAAGGAATCACTCACTATACAATGAATGTGCAAAAGATATTATAATGCCATTCTAGTAACCCATACATCTTTATTTAAGACACTACAACTGGATGGCTTAGGATGTGAGATTACTGAAAGAGTACACTGACTGGGATAAACTGAGTAAAAATACCTTAATGCACAAATATGAAATAACTATTAAATATTTCCTTCAATATGTGACAAAAACCCTGCTTTGCAACACATTTCCATTACTATCCCTGCATACAAGTACAAATATAAATTTTCCATGAACTATACTTATCAAATTTAGCATTGATGTACTGCTAAAAAGTAAAATTTTCCTCTTTATGATAGGAAAATAAAACAGTACTAATAGGATGTTAAAGGTGATCCTACATCTCAGGCCTATAACAGTCAACTTGGAGAGGGTGTCCACCAAACCTAGGATTAAAAATTCCTGCAGAAATTCCTGTTTTCTGGCAAAATTATTTTTTACACACCTTTTATAGAACAATTGTTTTTCCTTTGAAGGAAATCTATGGAAACATAGGTGTCAGCCTTGTTGTTCAAAATCTTGCACTTACAGAAGTGGTATTCATGCCAAAAGCCAATTTAATTAAATATTTTATTACACTGTCCAGCAACATTAACATGTGTAGCAAATTTTTATTAATATCTCTATCACTTGTGGGCTCAAATTTCCCTCGATAAAATTCTGTTTGTGTCCTCAAAACGATGTAACAACTTAACCAACTCTTTCAGCTAGGGGTGTAAATGCACTCACGTGATCACAGTATGACATAAGATATGATATATTTACTACATTCTTGGGAACAATGCAGGCATACAACAGTGTCTACCCCATTCTCTACAATCATTTTCTGACTGTCATGCCAACTCACATTTGTGCTAAAATATGGGCGATAATGAGATATTACAAACAATTTTCCTCTCAGGCTCAGACCTTCATGCACAACTTTATAAAGGTTGAAAGATCATCACACTCTTCTGGCTAATAATTAATTTTCAAGGTTAGAATTATCTGATGAATTACTTATAAGTCAAAGTGCAGGACAGAAAATAAAAGGTGTATGGACAGATTACATCTCAATAACCTCTCTAAGAATACAAGAGCTCTAGGCTTCAACATTTAGTAAATTAGTCACTAGGAAAAATTATTATAAATTTCCCGATACACTTTACCACACATGGACTTTTAAAGCTTTAAAAATTTAAATCAAAAAAGCCAATTATCATAAAACCAGCAAATAGTAAACTGACAGTGATCTTCTACTTCTGATATCATCATTAGTTGAGATCTAATTCTGCACATCTTGACTGCTTACAAGTTATCTGTGAATGGTCAGCATGAACAAGCATATTTAAAAGAAGCCAATTTCAACTTGCACATATACAGCCAGGGAAAAACTGCTTCCTGAAAGTAATGTCGATCCTTTTTCAAATTCACACCATGGGGGGAGGGTCGGAGGAGCAAGTTCCAGTCACCAGTGAAAGCCTACAATTGTCATTTTTGGCTTAATCTGTATCCACTTATTTAGGCTGATGCTAACACCACCACTCATTGATCTATGACTGTCACTCAAACCAGCCTCATATAAATTACTTACTTCTTAAGTATCTGCATAGAGCTATTTCTCATAGTCCTTCATGAGTGGACAAACAAAACTGGAATTGTACATTTGAACGAGCAATGTGAACTGAAAATGCATTCACCAATTACAAAGTCCTTTGTCAATGGTCATCTATGTTTGCTTCACAATTTGTGTGCCAATGTATAAGTATACTGCCCAAGGTGATGGTATTTAAACAATTAGATGATTATGTTTACTCCACGCAAGAAGAAGTAGTATGCATTGCCTTCTGAGAAATGAAACCAACCTGCAATAAATTGATGACGAGTCTATACATTTTTAAAAGTATGAAGTGAAATTTAATGGAGAAATTATCAGAAAATATTACCAATGGACTAGATCATCCCTGTACTTTTCCAGATTTTTCCCCAACCATCAAAATTCCCACATTATCCCTGACTGCAGGACACTCAATAGAAAAATCCATTACACTGCAACAACACACAGATCCAATGAAAGACTGTCAAAGTGGGATGCTAGAGATGGGTCTCCACCCACAGATCTTTATTCTACCATTAAACTAATAGGTCTAGAAACTAAAAGATATAATTTGAAATAACTACTCAAATGTGTGTTCATGCTTTTTCCTGTGAACCTTGACTGAAATAGCTCACACGAAAGGTAAATTTTGGCTTTGAGAGATCCACTACTAAAACAATCACTGGTAGTAGTTGACTTTTTTCAATGAATTTCATGATCTCAGAAATATTTAAATTTTCCTAAGAGTTCCCAAAGTTATATAGCTATAATTAAATTGGTTGGAATTTACAGATTGCAAATAAAAATAGTCTTTTTCAGTGATTTGGTACCAGCTAAGAGAGAATGAACAAAAGAAACAGCAAGAAACGCCATAGCAGTAACTGTCAACAGAATAACCCGTTTGTGAGCATACAAATACAAGAATTTGTCAATCCAAAAAGCATATGCCTAGATTCAAACCAGGATCCCTCGATTTCTGGCCTTATGCTTTAGCAAGCTAAGATACCCATGCAATTCTCTTAAAAAATCAGTGTTAGAGCATGCCTAGGTAGTTGAACTGGCTAAAGCACTCAGCTGAAAATTGAGGGATTCAGATTTGAATTCACAAGGAAACTTTTGCACTGCGAAATTCTCACATGAGAATGAAATAGGCAACACTCACAGCGAATATTAGCAAATATGCCCGTAAAACCATGATGAGCTAGCAAAACAGCCTATGAACTTATGAACACCTTATGAAATAGTATGCTAGTGCCCTGCCTATGCTTTACATTGTGAATACAAGAAATGAGCAGTAAATATGCTGGGATGCACATGGGTTGGCACTAGAAAAGAAACTTTTGTGTGATAGTCCATAATTTCCAAAAGAAGCAAAACTAATATTTACAAGATATGCTGAAAAAATATAGTTTACAACTCAAAGTTAGCTTGACAGGTCATTCAGTACCAAGCCCTATGAATTTTGAAATTCATACATTCAAGGTAAATGGGTGAGATAATTTACCAGGGCCACCCGTCCCAGAATCTTTACCAAAATTTTCCCTGAAAGTTATGAATATCACATTACTTGAGTATTGCTGGGAATTCCAGGAATTACCCAGAGTTCAAGCTGACTCGTGAGCATAATTTGAATTTTCTACCCCGGCTACCAAGGTCTATTACTATACATATTGTTGTTGTAATCGCTGAAATTGGTTAAGCTAAAAAATACTATGGTCTGCAATAAAAGTAATACATGAATCCTTCAGATTTTAACTACCTTTAACAGGCAAATTAGGCTTACAGATATGATTTTTAAACAAATTAAAAACAAATTTAAAAATACATTTATGATAGATGCACAAATCTGTATCACGTGCTACTGAATGTTATATCCAAAGGAATGGATACACCCTCCGTTTGCAAACAAAAATCTTATTTCATTCAGACCATGAGAGAATTGCATTTATACTTTAAAAAATTCTCTTTCAGCAACAATTAAACCTCCCCCAACTCAACATAATGTTACCCATAGTAACCAGCAAAACAATTTCCATACAAATAAAATAAACAAAACAATATTGATGTAATGATATAAAAAATACCTCTTTCTTGATTGGGTCGCCTTCTGAATGTATTACAGTATCTGGTGCTACAATGCAATATGGTGAAGGATCAGTCTCCACAACTTTAAATTCAACAGCGCGCATACCTCCACGCACAATGAATAGATCATCTTTATGTATAGGTCGATATGCTTCAAGGAAATATGGCTTCAAGTACACCTCGAACAGATTCCTATAAAAAATGTCGAAAATAAAAATTAAACGTTAAAATTTATCAGCAAATGAAGGCCACTATTGACTCGGGTGAATTGGCACAATACTCACCCCGTCAAACCCTCAACACTTTCGTCGATTGGCAAAACATGCACACGTTTACCATACTTCACATCAGGGCATGGCTGAACAGAAACTATATCCGATAGACGAACATGCAAGTTATTTCGTACTACTCTATTCATCCGTATCTTCTCATCTGGGCAAGCCGGATCTGAGAGAACGATACAAACAGTTTCTTTACGCCGTTTCCCTTTTAAAAGCACTGTATCGCCACGGAATAACTGCAATTCATCCATCTTCGCCTGAAAAAAATAGTTAATTAGTACAACTATGAATAAAAGAGTAATTACCTGTGTACTTAATTATTTTGATAAAAATTAAACACCTGCGACAGAGTAACAACAGAGTTGTCATCACTAATTGCCTCATCTACCAAAAGTCTATTTGGTCGATCCTTCCTTCTTAGAATTGCAGTAGTAAAATCTTCTGGACTGTTCGATTGCATCATGAAAGAGCAAAGTAAAAATCAACTTTAAATGGTTCCATGCAACATAGGTGGTTCAATAATTTACATAAAAGTCACTCTTAAATTATATTAATGCAAAAATTAATACAATATAAATGTGCTTAACTAACGTGCTCAAAGCTTATCAAGCAAAAAATTTTGCAATTTTGAATTGAAGCTTGCAGCTCTTACTTAATAACCATGTTCTACATTATGAATTATCAAAAACAATTAGCCTAACATTCGGCAAATATCTTGAGTTTATAAAAAACTATAACCATTAAAAGCTTTTTCTTCCGGCGAATATCCCAGAGTTTGGAATTGTGACAAAAGACAGGCGACCATGACAATGTAAATTCAGTTGCAACATAAATGAATACAAATACTGCAGTAAATTCTTTTCCCCCAAACCTCTACATTATGCAACTAAGAAATTTAATCATTAGCTACTATTCTGACATAAAATTACACTTACTTGCGTCCTTCTGCCATTGTTTATCAGTTAAACACCCGTAGACGAAATCCGGCTGACCAACGAAGCACGAGAAATTACCACTGCTGGCAGAATTTGACGTCACATACGTCAATTGTTTTCAATATGGCCGGTATTAAAGGTAGTACAATCGATAACTGTGTAAAACATAGAATTCAATGTTAATATTGGCCTTTCCTGTTTATTTCGATTACTTTAAAAATGATTAGTGTCACAAAATTAACATCACTATGAATTTAACTTTCTATATGGCATTTTACTTAGACAATTTTTTTGTCAATTGTCAAAACCTTTCAGGTTTTTCTGACAATTTAATCTTGGTCTTCGTTTAATAAATTTTGAGTATTTGTTAGACACATGGTAATGCCCTATCATGGAAACATCCAATTTCATATTGTACCTATGGTGTAATAAGTGTTATGACTCAGAGGATGACTCATCTGAAATGTTTATTTGTTGATCCTATTATAATTGTTATTGATGCCTTTAACCTGTTATATTTTCTTTTTCATGCACAAAACCCATCGTCTCCACAGCGTAAGTATTAGTAGAAAACGTCCGCAACATTTTGTAACAACTCAATGTTCTGCCAATGTGTATTATATCGTCTTAATGGAATATCTATTATCACTTATTTAACAGAATTTAATATAATTCGACCTTTTTGAGGACGGCTCTCTTAATTTTATAATGATAAATACTTAAGAAATACGTTTAAGGATACGGTGTTACATAATTATTTAATATCTATTGGTCAATTTAAGGTAAATCTGAGTGTCATATTTCCATTGCTATGCGTAGTTTTAAATGTGATTTACCCTTAACATTTCAGATTAGTTACCTTGGCGTTTGCTGGCTCCATTGGTATGACATTAGTGATTTTGGGATGTGCGTTGCCTCAGTATAAGTAAGTCCTAGTACAGTTATTTCACGAGACATATAAATGTATTCAATTGGAATGTAGCAATTTGCCCTAGTTGGCGTTACACTTATTAAGGGATATCCCTACGCTTTATTTAAATCTTAGTATGTGGTGGACCGTTAATGCTTTCCTGTATAATCTTGTGATATTTGTGGGAAACATATTGAAAGACTATATAGTCACCATTCGTACAGAGTAACACAAAGTAATGTAAATATTCTTAGGGACGTAATAAAAAATAATGTCATTACTAGACGAGCCCTTTAAATGACATTTAAAGATCCCAGATGTTAATGTTACTAATTTTTCGATTTACATTCCACCATTATAGTTGACCTTCATGGTACTAAATTCTCTATAAATTATACAAAATGGTAGTGCATAATATAATTTACCAGTTTTTGGAATTTAATTGGTTGTGACTTCTCGCCCAAATAAAATATTTTGGCAGGAGGAATACTTCCACGATTTTAAGAGTATCTTATAAGAAAATGTCTTTTGATATGTACATGTAGACTTTCGTAGAATGTTCTTTATATAAGTAATAGTATAAATAATACATGCAATTAAAGACATCCTTTCATGGGAGCTCTCAGTTAGTTCTTCATAAATCAGTCTATAAGAAGTCGAGAAAGTACATGAATAAAAGTGTAAATTTTGATATGGAATTGGTTAATGTCATTTTCATTGTGTCAGGACTATTATGTTTCTTATCCTCTCCGCTTCATAAACCATTTTTATTTTCCTAATCACAGAGCTGTTTGTTCTTACGTTTCAAAATTTGTGTATTCCCACATTATTAATTTGCAGCATGTTTTTGTGACCAACTGATTTCAGTCTTTTATTGTGCTAATTTTTTTCAAGATGTAAAAATTCTCTTTCATTTGATGGAAAGGAATGAAAATAAATAACATCTTTAAAATGTGTACAATTACTGCAGAAAAACCGAGCATGTGAATACTGTAAAGGTAGCAAACACACTGGCCAAAATACTTTATAAACCTATTGGCCACACTCAACTTTTTTCCAACTTGCTTTTCTATCTATCCTCGAGTAAGTAATAATCAATCATGATTCAACAAGGGAATAAATGTGATATTCGTGGGCCATGAACACCTACTATTCTCCCATTAATTGCTCCTCTGATATTTTTCGACTTCTGTGAGCTCACCATGAATCATATCCAGCAGTGCGCAGTTAACATTGAAATTTTTGCTTCCATCTGCAGTTATTTTTGCCCTGCTCAGGAGTTGACACAATCATTAGGTCTATGGGAACAATTCTGATTGTATATCTGAATAAAGAATACAGCTGGATGTTGTTTATTTTCCTGTAAGAGCATCCTAGACTGAACACCTTGAATGATAGCTGCAACCAATCAGAACGGACTTTGTTTAACAGATGATATTCAGTCAGTGGCACATCACATTCATCCATATCTAAACATGCATTTGATTTTTCTAAAGTTGGAACAATTGTCCCAATCAGGTTGGAACAGTTTACAAAGTAGCCATGGCATATAGCCATCATTGGGGAACACATTTTGTCTGGTCCCTTGATTTCTTGTATGAAGGGGTACAATTTTGCCTGGTTGCAGTCATGTTGACTAGTAGTTATCCAATGGAGGTTCAATTAACGATGTGTCTTATGTAGAATTAACCAGTGCCTGTAAAAAGTGGTTGCCTAACAGATGTGGTTGTGAAGACAGGTTCCACTGTATATGCACACAGAAGAGGCTGGATGCAAAGTTTTTTTTTATATATGAGGGAAACGTGGTGCATTGCACATAAGATGGACAAGTCTTTATTGTATTTTAAATTTAACTGGTCTTCAGTGAGGAACCCCAAAAAAGATTACTGTAAATTACATGAGAGTAGAATTCACCATAATAGACCGACGATAACACATCAGTATTAACAGTATGGCAAAAAATCTAATAAGGAAGTAAACGGAACTGAGTTTATTCCATCAATTGTGAAAATGACTATCCCATGATAATCTGATAATGTTAACTCCCAGGAAACAGGAACTGGTAGTATGTGATGCTGGTTTTCTATCAATATTAATCTTGATGTTTGCTTGAGGCTTATTTTTGTTGGTGAAATATATTAAATTTGATTTATCTATATTTAGATTGAGGGAACTGTGATACACCATTCATGCAGAAGAAGAGCAGCATAGGTTGACACATTATGAGAGAATAAACATAATGAGGGAATTCAATAGGATAGGGATTGCTCTGATTACGAGAGAATATAGGAAGATGGTTGATTTTCCATCAAAAAAGGGGTTCTCAAAGAAAAACTGGAGTGACCATTCCTCATCACATGGACGAGCTTGATGTCATTAATTATATGTCACTTAGAAAGAGGAGCGGTACAGAGTGAGTTCAATGTTTTAGTTCTAGATTGGTTTCTCATAGAGGAGGCAGACCATGGCAAGGAAAATGTTTACGTGGGTGATTAGAGGTTTCAATGAATGGGGAGATGCAGTTCCCCAGTGAAGATTTGCACATGTGAAATTTTAACTATGTGATATGTGGATACCTTATATCTTTTGCATTTCAACAGTTTTTTTATGTTTCAGTTACTCTTAACTAATTAGCTATGATACTTCATTTATTGTGGAAGTAGTGTCACCATGATTTTCTAGTGAGGTTCCTCAAAAAGAAATTAATACTCATACTACACAACTAGGTATATTTTTTTTAAATAATTTAGAGGTTGGCATTGGAGCAATAGACAATATTTTAAATATATAATATTTGGTTATTAAAAGATGGAAATTTTCAAATAAATCCAAAATTAAGGGAAAGTTTGCTTTGCATTTTTAGCAAAATAAGGAATGAATTTATCAAATTCAATTTTTCAAACTATAGTTCCCTTTTGTTATGCAGATTTTTTACAAGTCAGTTTTAATGAATCCACAAATCTCTTATTGTTAGCGCACTTAGGTTGTTAACCTTGATTTTGAGGCATAGCATCTGCGCTTCTTTCTTAGAAACTTGCAATTTCTGTAAAATGTGCTGCCTTGAGCTCATATTCGCCATATTATCTTGCTCATTTTACTCAGTTTCTCTCATCCTCTCACAATGTTTTCTCTTGCTATTGATGTCTCACCCTGAGCCATTCACAGAATGGCTTAATGTCAGGTCAAACTGGCATGAGTGTTATATGAGCACATGTCACACTTCAATCAAATGTTGTGTTTCAATTCAAATTTGATTGCTTTTAAAAAAATTGGAGTATGAGATTTATGATGATTTCACATCACTTAGGTGTGCCAAAGCAATTCTCCATTTGTGCTTTTCCCATGGCTATTGTAACTAACAACTAACTTCATTTCAACTTAAAAGGATCACAGCAGTTTAGGAGTATGAATAGATGTCTTTTCTTCACTTGTTTTAACCACTCATGATTCACTCTCTCTCTTCCCATGATCATATTTAAAAGCAAGTCATTAATACATTAAAGTTTCTTCATACACAAGCTCTTAATCTCAAAAGAATTCCAACTAGAGCAGGCCTTCTTGAAAAATAAATCACAGTAATCAACCTGAAGGTTGGTTTGGTAGGTGAGGGTAGAGCT
>LYUA01005030.1:37294-47328 GCA_002093875.1 Calopteryx splendens | reverse complement strand
ACGCCAGCAGGATGATTGGTGAAACTGTTGTCTCCAAAAGACACCCTGACGAGGAGAAAGGCCCGAAAGCCATCGCTATTATGCATACATACACTTCACGCCGTCCAATATAGGAGTAAACATAGACAAAAGAACCTCACATTATGCTTCCTCAGAAAATTAACAACCTTTAAGTAGTTTTATTCTTACTTCCATCTTTGTATTCTTCTTTCGCCTCTTTCACACGCGTATATTGTATCATACATGCATTCCTTTCTGTTCCTTAGACTCCTAATACTCCAAGTCTTGCGAGAACCCTCAACAAAATTCACCTCTGAATTTTGTCGGTGTACCCTCACCTCTCGAACTATTCACTCAACTGCGATATCTGTTTGTTGACTCATCTCTTACACGTTTTCTAAACTCGACCAAACCAGCGTACTGCATTTCTTTTATATATGTGCATCATTAATGCATCTAATCCCCATTGTTTTATAGCTCACTTATTATTCACCCTTTCTCTACACTTTTACCACAAGCACCTCCAGTTCCTTCTTAAAACCCCTTTTAAATGGCCTACGTATTTATTCCTTGGTCTCTCACGTGGGACTTTCCCTTCTATTTTATTCCCTTTTATTAAAATAAATCTCGACCAAGATAAATAATCATCTACTTGTGCAATTATATCATTATTTGCATGAATTCTTCTCTTTGAAAACATGGTCTCCTTAGTTTTAGACACATTTGCCCCAAATTTCATTATTTTTTGCCTCAATAAAACTATCCAGGGCTTCATGTAGATTTGTTGGGCTCACAATATTGTATCTTCAGCGTATAGAAAGACGGGTGCCTTTACATATTCAATAACATCTGCTATCTCTCGAACATTTTTCCTTAGAAACATTGAAAACAATGATGAAATTACGCATTCCTGTTTAACACCATGCTTTAATTATAACAGTTACTCCAAGGCCCATTCACTGCTATACTAACTAGCCTTACTATATTTATTCATCGCTAATATAGCGTTGATTAACTCCACAATCTCTCAAAACCTTTCACAATTTTCCTGTATGTACCCTATCATGCGTGCAAAAGAAATGCACATTTACTTGGCTTCGCTCATCCGTTAAATTATTAAATTATAACAAGCTAAAATGTTTTACACTAATACCATATTTTCAAGGTGACTATTTTCATTGGTATTTATTTATCTTTCACACTTTTGTTCTTTTTGACATTATTCATAATTCTTACTGAGTCAAAGTATCAACGTTTGGGTTTCCGGAATATTCTTAGAAAAGAAATTTTTTTACGATCGAGAGTACCGTACTTCATAAAGTTATGAGTTTGGTCTGACATCATTGTTGAACAAGTGTTGGGATATGCTTAAAGTTACCAAGTCCGTCAATTATGGGTTTCGGATGGCTGCTGAACCACTCTATTCACAGGAGCCATCTTCTCAAATGTATTTTATTGAATATAAACTGGACAGAATGACCTAGCAAATGATGCGTGCTCCTCTGAAGTTGCCGTGAGTTAGCAATTGCACACAACTGACAAGTTGGCATTCACAGCCTGGAAGAAAAGAGGGGGCAAACAAAATGTATGGATTAAAGGTTTAGACTATTTGGGTCTATATAGTACCTAGCACTCATCTAGTTACCTACAGGGTACTTACAGTAACTTTGACCGCTAGAGTACGAATCTACGGAAGGAAACGAGAAATCACGTGATTACAATCCCAAGTAGAGAAGTTAGGGAAATGAAACGGAGAGGAGATATATAAAACCCGTGGTCTATTCCTTCGTAGAGGCTAGTTTATCTCCTTCACATACATTTCGAAGTACCCTCTCTCTTTATTCTCCTTCAGATTAACTTTGAAGAGCATTGTAATTCTAGCTTCTCATCAAATATTTCGACTATACTCTACATATTTCAAGACTAACTTGTGTCTGATTTATTGAAACGTAAGCTAGTTTACGTTACCATATGGAAAAATAGTTTAGGAACCGTATTGTGCAAATCTGAAAATTCTGTTTCATCAGTCCTTAATAGTTTCCTTTCCACCCATATGATTATGGCCGGCAGTCTATACGTTAGATACTAATGTAAGTTTAAATTTTGTAGAAGTGGAACGACAAGATGCAAGTTTGTCGTGATTTTAATATTTTCTAATAGCTACTTGAAAATAAGTTTTTGGAGAAGACTGGCCAATAATAAAGTTACATACCAAATTCGGTCATGCTATTTATGATCAGATAAAGTACAAAAACTGAAGAACTTTTTCCAAAATCTCAATATATTTTTACACAATATTTAATTGTTTCAGCAATGTAATAATAATTCAGTAAAGAATAAAAATTTTAACCCTCACTTCGTATGTATTTAGAATATTTGGAACAACCTTCCGTGGAAAGATAAAGTAAATGGATGCAATAAAGTTCCACATCTGATGGCCTTAATCGCCTAAGCAATGTAAATACGAGTGACCGGGGTTTTAATCTTGCAGCTACATAGCAAGCAGCCAACCGGTGATTAATTTCTTACCCAACTGCCTGCTCAAGTACTGTTTCACCCTCTCATGAATTTAGATCGTATGCAAATGAAGACCGTTTTTAAAGCCGAAATCCGCGGGAATAAACCAGAGGAAAATTTGAGAAATAAATTAATTTGCAAATTCATTCGAAGCCTTGTTCTTTGCATACTTTTTATTTAGTAGCATGAAAATGTATACTATTACCTAAAATATCCTCCTGATGCAGACGCATTTAATTTTGGTGTCCAAATACATAGCTGAATTTGTCGACTGACTATTGTATCAAGATGATAGCAGCATCAAATAGTCATTCATTAGGTTTTATTTAGTTACCCAGTTCTACTAGAACTTCTAACTTCTGCACTCATCATACAGAAGATTTTTTTCTGGAAATATAAGTAAATGGAAATTTAAAAAAAAAATGCTACTTGAAAATCCCTGAAAATATCGTATGAAGAAATTATCTGACGTGAAATACTGTTATTTGAAAAAATAATCTAGATCTCTTTAAAATAAGCAATATTTTTTCGCATACACTTATTATTCAATATGGAAAATCTAAGGGCCAAAAGAAAAATATTTTTTTTTTAATCTTTCTTTCACTCAAAAATAATTTGCAAAAGAAATTCCAAAATGTGGAAACGCGCTTTCGATACCTTAAAAGAGAGAAACCGTGCTTATTAATACCTAGGCATGCGCAATGTTCAAACACACTTGTAAAATTCAACCGTCCAACACAGTAGCTTAAGAGCAATCAATAATGAAAAAATTATAATTTTGTTTGAGAAAGTTGTTAAATTTTGAAGGATTTAAGTTCAATTATGATTTTTTGTCATACTATCTTTACAAGATGGAAGGGTAAAAAACAACTCGCGCGAAGACCATGTGCTCACATATTCAGGAGTTAGAGGTTAAATATATTGAAATCAAGTAAGCAGAAAAATATGGTTGCTTGCACAAACACAAATATGCTCAAACAAATGTGAAGTAATGGATATTAAATAGAGTGACTCACTATTACCGATAAAGTTTTAAAAATAGTGATTTTTATATGCATACAGAACAATTACTCTGTAAAAACAAATTATTTATCATGCTTTAATAACTAATTGAAATACCTTTCCAAAAGGCACTGGATTTACAAATTAACGAATTTTCATAGAAAAAGAGAGTAATTATTCCAGGCCAAAAACCTGTTATACCTTGCTGAAGCATGAAGTTCGTGATTATGAATACACCTCTTTGTTTACCTTAAAAAGAATACAATTATCATAAATGGGGAAGTATATCGGAAATGAAGAGAGGGCCTGTCGTGAAGCAAAATAACATGCAAAATTTGGGCAGAAGAAAATTTGCATAGAGGAGAAAGGCAGGTGTAGTCACAACGTTTTTCTCTCATGAAATTTGCCAAGACTATAAATGCGTGGGAGTGAATACACTAATTTCAACCTTATGGGAAATGCATTCTTGTTCAGCAAGCTATGGTTTGGGAATAACTCATTTTTTTTAAAGAACTCTTATAGCTTGCTGCCCCCTTTGCCGAAATTTAAATGTTTTCTCTTGAGAATATACTATGAACCAATTTTACTTCAGCTAAACGTCTTTCGTCATGAGCTATCAATGACTTTTACTACAGCATTTAAATACACGAGCCATAGCATAGCTAGTAATAAAGTGCACATTAGAGCAAAAACAATTCTGGAGCAGAAAATAAAGCATTTAAACTGGATTACTTTAATTCAATCCCATTGGTCTCCATAATTGGAGCATCATCCCCGTCATAGACTTTCAAACCTAAGATTTGTAGAATGCATTGCTCCATTTTTCCCTATCCCATGTCAATTTCAACAATCCACATTAAAACTTCCTTCATACATCCCTCTTTACTTTTCCTACACATTTATCCCTTGGTCTTCCCTGAGGGACTTTCCATTCGATTATGTTCCGCTCCGACAAATCGGTTGTGTCTCATGGTGTGACCAAATCATCTCGTTCTTCTTTTTCGTATGGTACCCCATATGGTCTTCTCCTCATAAACTCCTCTTTATACCTCTTCATTTCAAACTTAATCCGTTCATTTGATCTTTAGCAATCGTCTCCAACACCAGGTTCCGAAGCCTTTCATTCTTCTCTGGTCTTTTTATGAGATGGTCCATCTCTCTTATCTATAGAGGGGCACACTATATGAATGCTTTGACGTTCTTCTTCCTTGTTTGTTACTTGTTCTTCCTTGAGCACAGCAGTTGATTCTTCATAAAGTTGTTTTGTCCTTTATGGTGTATCGTTTCCCCTAAGTAGCGGTCGATACCATCAACTACCTATAGTTGACTCTTCATTATAACCGCCCTCATGGCTTGAACTATTCTGCACTTGATAGACTTCGAGCTTCCACCATCCTATGTTATGGCTCTTCAGAGGTAGGTAAATTATTCCACCTGCTCTAATTACTCTCCTTGTAGTTAGACGTCTGCTATCAGCTCCTCTCCTCAGCAAACTAGTATTTTAGTTTCCGTAATGTTTATTTTCAAGTAATTTTTTTTAGCTTTTCATCCATTGCTTTCAGTGATGCCTGCGGGTCTTCTGTGTTCTCTCCTTTAACGGCAATGTCTCCTGCGAAGCGGAGCATGTTAACTTCGTCACCATTCACCTTAGTGCCTTCGATGCCCGGTTCTTGTGCTTCTTTTATTGCCTCTTAGATGTATATGTTCAATAGTGCTGGTGATAGGTTGCATCCATGTCTTTCTCCTTCAATTATTTTGGCTTCTATTTTTCTTCCGTCTTTTATTAACATTGTAGTGAATTGGCTTTTGTAAAGCCGTAAGATTATTCTCTCGTCATTGTAACCCACTCAGAGTTTTTCCAGCAATTTGAGCATCTTGTACCACTTGACGTTATCAAAAACCTTCTCCAAGTCTTTAAACACCATACATAGTGGCTTTTTCACATGCATCATATTTTCCACAAGTGTCCTTAGGCTTAGTATGGCCTCCCTCGTTCCTCTGTTTTTCGTGAATCCGAATCGGTTCTCGGACAGGTTTTCTTCATTTTTTCCTTCGATCTTTCGGCTAATTATCCGTATTAATATTTTCGACGCGTGTGTCACAACGCTCAATGTTCGATGCTCATCGCATTTCTCGGACCACTCTTCCGTTTTGCAATCATTACACTTTCCTTGAGGTCCTCTGAAAATTTTCCACTTTTGTAACTGTCCTTGATAATGGGAATGTCACCCGTTACGTAACTTTTCCAACCATCTTGTCACTAAAAAACAGTAAGTTTGAAAGGGGGCTGCTTTGTTGCGGCCGTTTCGGTATTTCAATTTTGTTGTACTCCTGCCTTGATGACATGATACTCCAAACGGTAGAATATTTTGGTTTCTGCAATTTAATGGAGGAACTTAATGACGTCCGAGGGAAAGAAATCGGCACCCCTAAACTGAATGTGAGAACTTCACGCACCTCAGGCCTAGTTCGTGGTTAACATTACCCTTACCAATCTGTTATGCACCGATGGGAAAGAGAGAGTAGGGAAGTAAGGGTGAATCAAAGCAAAGGTGAATCGTGTTTAAACATCACCTTTAGAAATCCTCCTTTTCGAACCAGCCCTTATCTTTACTATAGAGACGAACATATTTGTCTCAGGTCACGTGCTCCCTCAGAGCACCTCAATTCCAATATAAAAAGTCCAAACTAAGGATTCCAGAGTCACTCACGGGCCCAAATCTCCACCAGCAACTGATCTTGGTAACTATGACTTGTGTGTAGCTCTTTCTTGTGGCTCCCCTCGTTAAAAGCTGTCTCTCTATCTCTTTGTCTCTCGGCGCCATGTAACGCCTTTCCCGTTGGTTTATCTTATATTCTGTTAGTTAGTTCTGCTCATATTATGCTCGTGAGATATACCTAATTAGGTATAAACTCATGCAGTGTACAAAGGCTGTTTCTACTTTCAAAATCTTCTCCACGTACATCTCGACTCTAAGGGCAAGATCCCGCAAACCCTTCACGCGATTTCTTCTTCTGAGGGTCGGGCGCACACAAATCTACCTAACTAGCCCAGCTTAGGCCTAAGTAACCTCACTTAGGGCTCATTAATGTGGTTGTTAGTTTAGTAAAATACCTCATTTAAGTCTGCTAAACACCTTCCGTGAAACAGAGTAGGTCTCATTAATGGTTACACTGAAATAGGTAAAAATTGAATACTTGGTAACTGATAAGCTGTGAAATTAATAGTAATTGTGAAGAAACTATGAAACAGCACGATGTTTTTTTCTCAAAGATGTATCTGAATTTCATAGAAATAAAAAAAATGTTAAAGTAGAATATTCGCTCTAAATTTTAGTATAATAGGATCCTAAGGGTTTAGGTGATAAGATAAATAAAATCGATTTAAACCGGTCTTCACTACAAGATATAAAACCATGTTGTGGTAACACTTTCAGCATACCGCCTAATCGGACCTAATCGGATCGGTACACGCATTCATCTGTGAGCTGCTTAATTACATGAAAATACGTTTTATCAATTTTTATATGGCCCGTAATCAATTAATAAAATTATAAATGTGCAATATTTGGTTACCGTTAGATAATAAATCAGTCAAATTTCACTTACATTTATGATTACTCAAAGATCCTCCTTCCATGGTCTAATCATACGCGTGTCTTAAAAACCCCAATACTCACAAACACGGTCGCAAATTGAGTGCATTACCGGTGGCGAAGGGTAAATGTCAAGATCCAGAACGTTTTGTCACCGACTTTTAGCAAATCAGGATACGAAGGGTGTGTACTGGGCTTCGGGTCTTCGGCACCAATTGTACGTGCTTCGAATTCTTAAAGCTGATCCCAAAATTAGCCTGAAGCCTTTGGAGGTTCAGTCAATTACGGGAGGAGATGACGCATCGTACCAACTGACAGCGCAAACTGAAGGGGTCTCATTTTCACATCACGTACATCGGAGATTCATTTATACCCAGTGATTGCCCCAGAGTACGTTTTTATAACAAATACCCTCTCTATTAATGTGGCTTTTGGATTTATAATTTTTAATTATCCTAATTATTATTCGAGGGACTCGTAGAATAGAAGCACTCGAACAGTTAGAGATTCTTAAGACTGGGCACAAATTGTTTTATAATAAATGACACATTGTATGGTTCACGCTCACACCTCCTCGATCTTGCATTGTTCCGGTCAAACCGAATAATCTTTAAAAGTGGCCAGCTCCACGAGTGACGTTTGTGCAAAAGAATGTGGTGCAGTTCACCTGAAGATGACTGTATAATCGAAACCTGGGTAGTGCTAAAATAAAAATTGTGGAAAACCAATTGTGCCTATCTTTTATAAAATGTTTCTGTTATTAATGTGTTGGTATGATCTTTTCTCACAATGGTTGCAGCGTGGTTAATGTTTACCTCATCAAGAGCAATGATCGGAGCTCATATCTCTAACATTTTATACAATCTTATAGTGGTGATGCAGGGTAAAAAAGACTCTCTGGACTCTTTATAGGTCTTCTGTAGGATTACATATCCTTAGGCTGGTGATTTTTTTTGGGAAAATCAAATCGTTGATTTGGGAAAAGCAAGCATCGTTGCGGTAGGCGAAGTGCACATGTTTCAAATGAATGCAACTTTTACCACATAGGTATACATCACATTAATCTAACGTTATTACGTTAAATTAAATACTCGCACGATATATTATACACTTAAAATGTATAATTCCTTTTTATTGAACAAACCTCCTATTTCAGAAGTACACACCATCCAAGCTTATCCGGACTACTAATATCGTTTAATAAGGTTTGTTTCTCAATTTCCACGAGTTCTAAAAGCCAATTAAGGAAAATTAAGAAAAATAATTATTTATAAAATTATCGGTAGGTATTTCACATCATAGTATGTATTATACACAATTAGATTCTAATTCCCCGTAAATAATCCTCCTCGACAATGCTGCTGTCTCATGATGCAATGGAAGTATTCTGACCAAGAGTAAATATATATTACAGACTATGTTGGACTAAGTTCGCAAATATTAATGTTATATGTTCATGATTGATTTTAAACATTTTCTGCAATACCAAATGATGAGCTAATTTTAGGAAGGTACTTATGAACGTACCTAATATTACCTAACCAACCACAGTAATCAACCCGAAGGTTGTTTTGATAGGTGGGGGTAGAGCTCACCCAGTGCGGAGCCCAACAGCGTGTGGGTTCACACGTTCAATTCCATGTGCGGCATGTGGTTTCTCAGAACAATCTGGTTCCAAAATATCACAGGTTGAGTGACGCTGACTTTGCCTAGAGTTGTCACCCAGAATCGAGCCCGAGCCCTCCGGAGCACAGCATCTAGATGCATGATAATTTGAAGTGACATCATGGAATGGAAGTAAGTACTTAGGAATTAAAGTATTTTTAAACAATTTGTAAAAGTGGAATACCCAAAACCATGTACATATTGTGAAAACATTAATTCATTAAAGAAGAATTTCTAGCTTACGAATAGAGAATTAGAATAACCAGCACTTTCTATTATTACCTACTATTACTTAATAATACCTTCATTTTCTAGCTACCCTTGCACACTGCAGGGGTGTGTCCATCAGAGACCTACTTTAACCGGTAGATTACCATTAAATAAAATCCTAATGTAATTAAAGTGTTTTTGAAAAAAAATATTCGAAACTTGCTCTAATGCATAATGAGGTACGTCGCGGACCAGTGAAATTACATCGACAGGCGGGGAAATATTTGAGATTCTTTGAAAAGATTTCTTTAAACCAAGTTAATGATAAGTTTTATTTGCCCACTCGCAACCGTCCACTGCGTAACGGACATCTAGAAATCAACAATCCGAAATTGGACACCCCGTTACCCCGACATTTCGTAAAAAGACACTACGTGCCTACATTTTCTATTCGTAAATGCGCATTTCCGTAAAGAGTAGCCATATAACTGGGCTTTGGGTCATGCGAGACTGTATGAATAAAATTTTTTATGACAGTATTAAGTATCAGATTAACTAATACTGTGAGCAAGCTAATTAAATCAGTTGCGAGCAAGCTGAAAGCAAAGAAGAGAAAGCTAAGTTCAAAGAATTGGGCATTATGAAAAGTATAGCTTTATTCATCGTTAAAATGCATTACCACATTACTAAGAATAGAGAGAGCGTTCGTTAATAATAAGCGGAAAGGGTCATGCCTCGATACACACACAAACATCGCCGAATACGAGTATTTGCGGACGCACTGTTAATTGAGGACGGAGTCGCTGGAGACGGAAAGGGAGCGAGTGAGAGTGGGTTAATGTTGGATTCCACGGAGGTGGGAGTCCAGGGAATACGGGAGGAGCGTTTGAGGCGGGACGGGTGGCGAGTGGGGAGGGGTGCGAATGGTTAGAGCCGGGGAGATCCGCGTGGGCTTGAGTCGGGGGGTCGATTTCGGGCGGGTGTGGGTGGCGTGCCCACTGGAGCAGGCGGCGGGAAGGGGCAGGGGTCTGAGCCCTAGGTCAA